>PVIA01003841.1:0-155288 GCA_004024845.1 Tonatia bakeri
GAAAGGAAAGGAAAGGAAAGGAAAGGAAAGGAAAGGAAAGGAAAGGAAAGGAAAGGAAAGGAAAGGAAAGAAGAGAAATAGAAAGAGGAAGGAAGGAAGGAAGAGAAATAGAAAGAGGAAGGAAGGAAGGAAGGAGAAAGGGAGGAAGGAAGGAGAAAGGGAGGAAAGGGGAGGGAGAGGGAGGGGAAGGGAGGGAGGAGAGAAGAAAGAAAGAAGGAAGAAGAAAGAAAGAAGGGAAGAAGGGAGGAAGGGAGAGAAAGAGGCCTTGTAGACTGAATGGATTGCTATAAGCCACATTCATGATTGGTATTCTTCCACTTATATCCTGTTTTTAGCTATTCTCTCATGAATTTTCTTTCTTTCCTTCTTTCTTTCTTTATTTGAGCAATTTCTCCCATCCTAAAAATCAGGAAAGCTATTATTACCAAGTTTTAATTAAAAACTTCATCCCTGCCCTGGCCAGGTGGATCAGTTGGTAGGAACATCATTCTGTACACCAAAAGGTTGTAAATTTGATCCCTGGTCAGGGCGCACACGTAGGCTGTGAGTTCAGTCTCCAATCCGGGTGCATAGGGGAGGCAATTGACTAATATTTTTCTCTCACATCAATGTCTTTCTCTTTCACTCTCCCTGCTCACTTTCTCCCTTTCTCTCTCTCAAACCAATGGACATACCATTGAGTGAGAATTTAAAAAGTAATTAACCCCAACCCTGTTATGCTGCCTTATTTGGAGCACAGCCAAGTTAGCAATTAGTAGAATGATGATACTCTTTGTCTTACTCTAAATTCTGTAGGTATGTTACAGTAGGGCTTATATCCTGCTTTCAGGGAAAGATAATGGAATGTGGGAGGAGGGAGAAAAAAGACAAGACATTGTCATTTAAAAAGTTCTTAGAACACAACATTTTTTAGAACTTCATTTGGCAAAATATGTCATTTTAGAAGCACTTCTGAGTGAAAGTCAAATGTAAATTTTATACACTGACTATAAAGAATAAAATGTCCTCTGGGAAGAAATGTGCTCACCCATGAAAGGTAAGAAGGCTTCATCCGCATCCCCAAATGCTAGATTAGTTGTGGATAAACGATGGATTGGATCATTTCTGAGAAGACTCCTTGCTGAGCCTTCAGTTCTTCCCTACAGGGCTCTGCAGTAGCACTTGTTTACAGCACATCACCCCTTACGCCCAGGAGAATTTTACCAGAGTTCTCTCTATTCATTGATTTTATTTTACCCCCTTTCATTCACATTATTTCAAACATTTTATTTCCTGTAGTTTTCAGTACAGGATAAGGGACATGAGTCTCTTTTTAATCTTGTGACCTGTGATCTTGGATAAGAAAACCAAAAAGCAGTGACTTCTTGAGTAAAAAGCAAAGCCTTTTTCAATGCTGATCTTGCTCCACCTGTCTGAGCTGTAGTGCACTCAGTTTTGTCACCTATGCCTCCAATCAACCTTTCTTAAAATCACAGAAGCAGACTTTCAGAGATGTATTAGCACACTGGGGGCAGAATGAACAGAAATCTGACTCCCCATCCCATTCCACTGTGCTAGGGAAATGAATCAATATTAGACAGGCCCTTATAATTCACAATTGTGCTTTCCTCCACCTTCATGTCACCCCTTCATCTCAATTCTTAAGTGGGAGTCTTTTTATTATTTAAGATGGGTCAGTGTTTTGGCCTCTCTACTGCTAAAATGAAAAGCCTCACAGTAAAATGAAGAGCAAAACAAAAAGAATCGAAAGAGACATAAACTGTCCTCATGGGTCTCATAAGCTTTCCCTTTAATCTGTAAGATCATTTCAGCTTCTCCACCTAACAAAAAGCTTTGCTTTGTGGTTCTCATATATTAGCTCATTGCAAAGCGACCTCTAAATCACTATTACTTAGAAACAAGGACCACACTTTCATTCATTTTATTGTTCCTATAGTCTACTTTGAAAGCCCTATTCTACTTATGTATCTTTAAAGAGTGATATTGACTCACTAATAGTCTCCCTCCTGAATTTCATTTTTATTTCTTTGACCTCTGTCAAAGAAAGAAGGTTTAGAAGGAAATTATAAGAGGATGTCTACCTTATATCATAGAGGAAAGGTCATTGTATGAATATAAGAAGTTCATTAATATTCTTTGTCTAAATAGAATTAAAATCATACAACAGAAACATAATAAAGTCAACGGCCATTCATGCAGAGGCACATCTAACCCTAATAACTTATAGACATTTTCATTTTTTATACGTGCTTCTATTCCTATTACACAGGAGACTTGTTATTTTTACTGCATTCTTCAATTAGAACTGTTCACTCCCAAAGCCAGTGTTATACGATTCTGTTGGGATAGACTTCCATGTTTTCAAATCACTCTGTAGTTATCAGTGAGGTGGTCTATGGGGTCCTCTTAGGCATTAGATCCTTCTTTATCTCAGTATTAAAAAAAAGGACAAATCTATTTTCACCAATAACAGCCAACTTAGAGGAGCCCAGAAGGACCATAAACTCAATTTTCTAAAATCACATAACATCTGCATTTCAGGGCTACAGTGTCAGTTAAATTACCTTACTCATCAACATATTTTTTAGCCATGTATCTTCACTTCAGTCAATTAGTTAACACAATGTTTTTGGAAGAGTTCCTAAGAAAAGCCACCTGTCCCAAAATAATCTCAATAGCAAATTTGTCTTAATTTTCAAATGTAATATATCTAATTATTAAAAACTGTTAACAATTTAACTTGAAGTTGTGTATGTGACAAGTTAATCCTATTCCTAGTCACATTCTTAGAAAATAAAACTGACATAAGTAAGAAAGGGATAGGGAGCAGTTAGGATGCTCTATAAGAAGACCCTTAGGGCATGGTGCTTGCTCAGGGCTCTGAGCATCTGGAATGCAGATGGGGCATGCAGTAGAGAGGGGATGTTACTATGGAACAGGCATTATCTAAGCACTTCACTATGAGGCTGGTACTACCACGTCCATTGTACAAATGACATAATGGAGTCCTGATAGGTTTCAGTTAGTTGCTCAGGACAAAAGATATTGGTGGAGGAGGAGCTGGTCTTGGAGACAAGAAGCTGGGATTCAGAAGCCCTGATCATACATGGTGCTGGAGAAAAGAAAGGAGAATGAAGGGAGACTATGCACAAGCCCCTTGGTGCCTCTGCCTACCCAGTATCTATTCTCCCCTCTTTCTATACTAGCACAGCCAATTTTATTCTGGAAGGCAACAGGCCCTGTTGAAAATACTCATTGCTCTACTCCCCATATGATCAGTTCCAGTGAAGGAGATCTAAGCATTTATGTACTGACTTTGCTTTCTGTAAAACGTATTGCTTTTCTGAAAAACAGAGAAAGTCAGCTGGCATTGGCCTTCCTCCCTTTTCTCTTTTCTTTTTTCTTTCTGGAATGGAATTATCTACTGGCAGAGGCAGAGTAGCATACTGTGCCTTTATTACTGGCAACTCCATGCTAAGGATGGCAGGGCAGAAAGATAGAGAAAGCCTGGTGCTATTCTAGAACTGTCATATTAATTCTGAATTTTCTACGTTTTCAACTTTATAGGTGAGGAAAATAAACCCCTATCTGGTTAAGCTACTGTTTCTTTTCCATATGATCAAATGCAATCCTAACCAATAAGGAGGCATACCAAAATAGAAGAGTGAACCCAGCTTTTTTAGAAAACATCATATGGCTTGAGTCTGGTACTGTATGGTAGCAGGTACATGCACCACTCTATGCCATATGCTTCCACTGTGAGGGGGGATTCTGTTCCCTGAACAGACCCACCCTATACTTTCACGGTGGGTATGGCTCAGCAATGAGTGACATTATAACAGGGGTTGGCCAACTACAGCCTGCTGGCCAAATCTGGCCTGTGGCCTGATTTTTACAGACTGTAAGCTGAGAATGTGTCTGACATTTTAAAGCATTAAAAAAAGAAGAAGAACATTCAACAGAGATCATATGGGGTTATGACATCTAAAATATTTATCATCTGTTCTTTATATAAAAACTGTGCTAATCCCTGCAGAAGGACAGGACAGAGTCCATGTGAAAATTATCACAACTCCCCAGGTTGTAAATGTTACCCTCTTATGAGTCCATTTTATCCTACTTTGTTGGCCAATGAGTCATATATCAAAAACATGATCTGTAATTAAAGTACACTCTAAATGATTTTATGACAAGGGAGTGGTATAGGGCAATAAGAAAAAAAAGGAGAAATAGCAGCACTGATACTGTTCTGACTTAAAAAGAATCAGTTTTAAGTATATTAAAGTCAGTTTCCCAGAAAATATCATACATCAGCTGGAGATGATTGCTGGAAAGGAAGTATCATTAAGCATTGAACAGAAAATCCTATAAGGAATTAAATTTTGAATACTCTGGAATAAAAGTGCCTTTCAAGAAGACTTTCCAGCCACAGGTGGTACCAAGCACTCATTTCACAAGTAAACGTCCATCCTTCGTTTTCATTCCTGTCACACACAACTCTAGACCAACAACTGAATTGAAAGCCTTAAGTAGAAGGATGGTAATTTCCCTGATTTCTCATTCCCATGGCCTCATAGGGCTTAACGATGATTAGCCATTTATTTAGACACTTGAAATTACCTCAAATAATGTGGAGAAATATAGACTTTCATTTTTAATATGAAGCTAAAGAGTAATTACTCATATCCAAAGGTAAGGATATAAATTAATAAAGTTATCCATTTTCACATTTTAGAAAATTCATCGTGGTGTTTCTGTGTGCATGTTTATCTTCTAAAGCATTTCAGTCATTAGTATTTCACAAAGAAAAGCTTTTCTTCTTCCTTGACCATATCCCTGTTTTCCTATAAGATTTTGTCATCATTGCAGAACCTTTACAATGCTATAATAAATTCCACACTGTACTGGTTTTCTTATAATTTTGAGGGCCAAGTGAATTTAGGGGGAAAAAACATATTGCTTCAGCTGTTTTTATCTAATGTTTTGTAGATACAACATAGTTCAAACAAAAACTGATAATACACATTTGTTCAAACACAGAGCACAAAATCATCTTTCCTAAGACCAGTCTTCAAGGTTTTTGATTTGTAGTATTTATCTAGTGTTTGATTTCTTGTAATTTATCCTTTCTCATAAATTATGCAACTATTTGATGTAGATCAGTGTTGGCTGAATACAAGTGTCATAAAACAACACAATATAAAGCACTCTAATTAGAAAAATGGACATTGTGAACATCTGGATCAAGAAACCTAATTGTGAAAAGTCTGATATGTTTTTAAAGGTGTTTTTCCTATGCAAGTCCAGATTTCAATTGATCTGATCTGAAACTATTGATCTGAAACAGGTTAATTAAACATAGACACAAATATGTTGTCCAGATTAAATACCCAATTATAATAATAGCTATTTCTCTACCTTTGTTACAAAAACTACTGTTGTATCAATGTATATTATTATATATCAATATAACAATATCATCGTTAGTGTTTCCTTTACAGACACTCAGCAATTTTGATATTTGAAGTTAGAATAAGATTGGCCAATATAAAGAAATAGTTTTAAATCTAACACATCAAATGTTATTGGAGAAGAAAATAACTATATATTGAAAAAACTGCCAAAAATGTCCTGAGTACATATGGATTTCATTTTAGAAATTAAGTACACAGAAAAAATATATATTTTTATTTTTAATTTACCCACATATGATTTCTAATTTGAGGCCTTAAGTCTTCTAAAGTCCCTAATCTGTATGAATTGAAGGACCCACCTTTTCCACAAATGCAAAGTGGTGTCTACTTTCTGGGCAGGGTGGATATTCAAAATATTTAAGGTCATTGTGGTAGAGACACTGACCACTCAGAGCAGATGCCCTGTCAGCCAGGGCAGAGGCTGGCTGGCAAACACATGTCTCGCTGCACCGAAGCAAACCTACAGGGGACCAGCTTGTTCTAGAGGCAAGAATTCAGCTTTGAAGAGGTAATAGAATATTTGTTATCTACCCAATTTGACATTTACTTTGAGGTTAACTTTCTCTGGGCTTTAGTTTTGACTATCCAGATCCTTGCTCCCACTCCATACCACAAATCCTCTCCTGTCTGGTTCTTATACTAGTCTCCCTCTTAAGAGCAAAGGGACACCATCATTCTTTACTCTTCATCAGCACAAAGGGAACTCCTGCCCAGGTAGGCTATCCACTCATTGTTTTCTCAATTGGTTTTGCATTGTGCTAGGACACAGTTCCATGACATTTCTCCTTCAACAGGCTTTCCTGGATATGGATACCCAAAATAAATCTCATGTCTCTGTGATAATTGTTTTTTCCTTCCACCAGGAATGTGTTGGGAGTATCAGGACATAAATGGAATACTCCAGTACCAAAACTCAAAAATGGAAACTTTTATTCTGATTATGCTATAAGAACCCTTCTAGCTAATGATGAAACAACTCCTAGATGACACTTAAATAGGAGAGGTTAAAGCTTAAAAAGCATTCATATATATACATGGCCCAATTTATACATATATATGTGTAGATATACATATATATGATTCTATATATATATGAATTATAATTCCATAGACATGGAATATTTTATATGTTTATAGGCCAGAGCATTTATTATTGTTGTCTTTTCACATTACTGTGCCATCTAAACTCCTACTCATAATATTGAGATTTATTACCATTTTAAAATAGTTTTGTTAAGATAAAATTCACATACAATACAATTCACCCCCTTTAGTATGTAAAATTCAATATTTTTAAATATATCAACAGAGTATTGCAACCACAACTGCAATCCCATTTTAGAAGGTTTTGATCACACCAGAAAGAGACCCTGTACTTATTAGCAGTTATTCCTCATTGCCTTCTACTATGCCAATCTTCTACTTTCTATAGCTGTATATTTGCCAAGTTGGGGTCCTTCATATGAATAAAATCATAAACTATATGGTCCTCTATGGCTGGCTCCTTTTTCTTAGCATAATATTTTCAAGGTTTATCCATGAGCCTGTATGAGTACTTCATTCTTTTTTATTGCCAAATAATAATCCTTTGTGTGGATTTATCACATGTGATTAAACATTAGAATTTTTTTTCTTATTAATCTATTTTTTCCTCTTATTATGCCTAGGAATCTTTTCTATGTTATGCGAGCCTTATAAAGTTTTTTTTTTTTTCCCAGAATTAAACTGGTAAAATTAGTAAAAATTACAAATGTAGTAAACAAGTAAAACCTCTTCCTGTGGAAGAAGTGACCTATTCAAAGAGAAGAAATTGATGCATATATACAAGTGCCCACATGTTGAAAAATTTAAAAAGCACTAGCAAACATAAGGCATATTAATAAGGATTACCTCTACTATCTAATGGCAAGATGTACATCAAAATCTATATTGGTTCTGTCTGCAAGTTATGTAAACAAGTATATAAAAATGAAAAATGGAACCAATAATTGTATTTAATAATGTGTCCTGTCCTATGATATTAATAGAAATAATAAGAGGCTAAATCTTGATTACTATTCCTTTTATGTACTCCTCTGTCTCAAAATGCACGAGAGAAATTTTTGGAGAGGGTCTTATGCCCTTTTAGTGCTATGTTTTAAAGACTTATATCCCTCTTCAAGTCATTTTTTTTCTAGTAGTAACACAATCACTTTGAAAAATTAACCTTGCATTTTCTTCCCTTAACAAGTCAGTTCACACTGTAAAATTGCACTTTATGCTTTCATTCACATAATCATTTTAAAGGAAACATAAATGAAAGGTTCCAAGTTTCTTAGTCTAGCTGAACAACGACAAAAAGAATCAATTACAACTCAGTTATCCATGAAAACAACTGACATTTAGTTTTACATATAAGGTAAATTGGAATGGCATGGAAACCTTTCTACTCACAGGTATCTAAAGACTCGTCTGAATCGTCAGGGCAGTCAGGGTCCCCATCACACAGCCAACTCTGGGAGACACAAGTCACATGATCGTGGCAAAGAAATTCACCAGGATCACAGGACTGCTGATCTGAAAATGAAAATGTTTCAAAATAAAATATGAATGATCTGAACATGAACAGAAGAGCAGTTCAATGATGAAATATGAGAAAGCAGTACATAAAAGGCACACAGATGGGATCCACATTTTCTGGTCAGCAGCAAAGCTAAACAAAAATATTTGTTTTAATTTTAGCCACTTAGCTCAAGTACACCATTTTGATAGAATTGACGTTGATGTGGTCTCACACAATCGATTCTGGAAATAGAGTTTCTATTTATGTTTATGACTAGAGACTTTGTCATATTAGATAAGGCATATAGATATCTCAATAAGCTGGTTTTATAGATAGTGATCCAAAACAGAAGTTTTGAATACAGAAATTTTCATTCCTCCCTTGCTCCAAGAGAAGAAAAATCTGAAAGACTTAAATATTGTACTTAAACTGCATCTTTGAGTATTCAGTTCTTAACATCCCATCCTAATACTGGAACTTCATGTGTCTACATTAGTTAGACCCAGTCTCCTAATATTTTCTTCCCCTTTTTGCTATGACTTTCCAGGTAACAACTTTCACTACTAATACAAAAAATATGGTAGTAAACTTCCATAAAACTTTGCTCTAACTTGGATTTCTACAGATGGGTGTATCCAAAAATCCATTATTTTCTTTCTATTGTTTCAGAATATTTAAGATCGATCATCCTTCATCAAGTCCTAATAAACTCATCAGATGTTGTTTCTTTTCAATATACTTACTTATACCCTGTAAATCCATTCAATAGCATATTTTGTATTTATATTTTAACTTAAAAATAAATATTTCTTACAGTTAATGACATTTGATTGTGAAGGAGTGCTGGGAACCACATAGCCATTTGACAGCACGCTTTTGTTATGTATACACAAAAATGATTCAAATATTTTAAAAACCATCAGTAAATAGGTATTTCAATATATATCAAATATGAATTCTAAGTGATGTGAAAGTATTAAACTATTGCTTAGTTGGCACTTTTACCCTAGCAATTAAAATATGATGGT
Organism: Tonatia bakeri; assembly: GCA_004024845.1. Lineage (NCBI taxonomy): Eukaryota > Metazoa > Chordata > Mammalia > Chiroptera > Phyllostomidae > Tonatia > Tonatia bakeri. The sequence goes on from PVIA01003841.1 coordinate 9,045, forward strand.
TTATCTCCCACACAATAGTCTGATAAAACATATTATATCTTTTCTTTCTCTTCCTCAACTTCTTTCCTCTCACCTCAACATAACTTTTGATAAATATATGTTACAAACACACAACACACCTTTAATCTACAGGCATGGGTAGATAATTATTTTTTCTATTTTTAAAACTATAGATATTTCCTTAAAACTAATATTATCCTATTTTTTAAATAAATGTACCATCAATACCATACTCATCACCACTGCTATCATAATTATTGTGGTTTTTTTTTACATTAAAACAGTTGTGTCCTTGAGCATACTCTGTATTTGGCCCTAGACTTGGTGCTATAGAATCTAAGATGTAGTGGTCACAGTCTTTATCTTCAAGGACCCAGCAGGTTACCGTGCCAACAGACCAGCAGTACAAAACTACTTCATATACAAACAGTTGTGAAATAGATGGAAAAAAAAAATAGCTGCTAAAAGGAGAGACCACAGATAGAGACAGACAGAGACAAATACAAAGCATAGTTTGAGGATGTAAGCATAACTTGAAAGATGGGTAGGGTGTCAATAAATGGAGAACAAGTACAGGGCAGTCCTGACAAGGGGCAGTGTAAACAAAATTGCTAAGGGAGTAGCAACTGCAATGCATTTGATACAAATACAAGTCTTTTCTTTCTTTTTACTAAAATCAACATGACACTCATGTTATAAGACCTGAGAGTGACATCCATATGAATAAAAGGTCCTGTGCTCAGCAAAGTGGGAAACACTGAGGAGGACAGAGTAGCTTGACAAAAGTGAAAGAAGGAAGAAATTAAGTGAGGGATTTGGAGAATATGGCCTTGAGAGTGGCAGACAGAGGCTGTGAGTTCTGTTAAAAGTAGAGGTAGGGAACCATTGGACCATTCTGAGTAGAGAGACATTCTCTAAATTACTCTTTAAAGGCTTACTCTGGCAACTGTGTTGAGGATAGAATACAATGAGGTGAAGGGGAAGCTAGGAGATCATTAGGATGTTACAGCAATAACAGGTTGTATGGGTATATGTGTTGGTGAAAGGGGGTTTCAGAGGAGTGTTTAATGAGAAAACTGAAGTCAAATACCTTGTTTCCCATTCCATTACATGTCATAATCTTGAATTCATATCTCTGACCCCAAATGTAAGATTTTTTCAATGTTTTTTTGGATATCCTGAGTATGGAGCATTTGGGAGATAATCAAGAATACATATGCATTAGGCAGTGATACATTTAAGCCTAAAATTCAGGAGAATGATCAAAACTAGAAACACAAAACAGAACTGAGCTGTCAGAAAACAATTAAGGCATGAAAATAGATGTAGCTGAAATTAAAGTGAGGCATGGAGGAGGGAAGGAGGGAGAGAGGGAGGGAGGGGGGGAGAGAGAGACAGAGAGAGAGAATGAAGTAAGCACAGGTCAAGTAAGGAGACAAAGAAGACAAAGTTTAGCCAGAAATACAAGAGGAAAATAAGGTTATTAAATCCATGTGAAATTTCAATAATTAGATTGAGGAAGGGGATAACAAGTGACAAAATTGGGATATGACAAGCTCTGAAAAGATGGCACAGACTTGCAAGCTGAGGGAAAGTGCCACTGAAGAAAGAAAGAGACTGGAGGCCCAAGAAGGATGTGAAAGTGAAGGACTTTACTATGAAAAACCCATGGGGCTCAGATAAGAACCTAAATGACACTGAAGCAAAAAAAAAAAAAAAAATAGGACAGAAAAATGAAATAGATAAATTATTAGCAGGTAGGCAAGAAAGTTAAAGTATTCTTACATGGTTGGGTTTTTGCAAAGAACTGAAATGCAAGACTTGAAATTTGAGGAAATACAGTTGAAAAGAATGGTAAAGATTTAGAGTAACTGCTGTGGGAAATTAAAAAGCAATCAACTAAGAATTTGAGAAAAGCACTTTTTCTAAAGACAAAAAAAAAAAGTAAAAAGGATCCAGCTAAGATTGAAAGGTATATATTCTACAGTTGAGTATTTTGTTCATTTTGTTTTGTATTAATGTCTACATTAGGCCATAAATACAGGATAATCCTCTGGGAAAACTGAAGAAAATCCCTTTGGATAATGTGCAAACCCCCATCCTCAATAGATATTCATATGTATGTAGACACAGACATTAATTCATCATAATTCAAAAATAATCTTTTTCCCAGAAATAAGAGAGACCTAACAGAATTTATCTAATGAGCCTATAATATTAGTTTGCAAAGCAAACTCCAATTTTTAAAACAATTAGTACTGTTGCAATTTTGGGGACACTTTTATATTATTGTTCTAAGAAATAGCCATTAAGAATATCCTCCTAAAACCCACCTACTTATTTTCAATCAGATATTCCATTTCAAGGTCAGTTTTTAACAGCATTGATTATAATATTCAAATAAGTAAATTTTTAGTATTTCAAGGTGATTATTTTAAAATATATTCTCTGAATTGAGTTCCTTGATTCAGAAACTAAATATGTTGTTTGTATATGTATTTTCCACTTATCCTGTTTTATGCTTCCTGCTATATTTTTGAAATAGCCAAACTAATCCTATTTTAAATGTCTCCCTATTGTGTGAAACGTGGTGTTATACACTGTGATTAAGAAGAAGCTTATGAGAAAGGGCAGGCAGTTTCACTTACATCCCTAGGGAAGAAGATCGAAGCTAGTACAATGTCTACTTCTTTGTAATAATAGACTTTTGCAATCGAAAGACATGAACAGATTAGGACAACTGTAATTTATAGAGTTTACTGAATTTGGATTCATTCTAGCATGAGAAAAGCTTAGTATGAAAACCCTGCTGCACTTACAGGAAAACATCTAATTACTTATTTTAATAAAAATATATATTATTTTAGAAGTAAGATACAGATAGACTTGCTGATAGAAAATATACATGAGTAGTCACAGACCAGCGAACTTACCTTTTCTCACTTTAATATTATGATGAACTGCTAATTTTGATATTTTAAAAAAATAACTGTCAGAATCAAATACTAAAACTAATATCTGTCAATATTAGTCTATTGAATAATTATGCAGCCTCCAGCTCCTTGAGTATTTCACTATAATTAATTTATAATAATGTTATACCATCTCCCTTAGAAGTCAACTTCCTATTTAGATATTAGTGAGAATGTTAGTTTATCAACAAATTATCTACCTACTAATACATAATGGGACACCACAGGGACACTTAAAGGAAATATAAATAATGAACTCCAGTATCTAATTACAAATTAAAGTTTAAGGAAGGACAGTCCCATGGAACATCTACATTCCTGAGGAGTCTGATATCGATCCCAGCTAAACTCAAAATAGGCACAGCCACTTGCAGCGGCTTAAGTGTTGGGGAAATGTTATGGCAGGTTTCCAGAACTCAGTAAATAATAACAATATTTATTTATTAGATCTATAGCTCATTGTTAAACATAGGACAGTTAATTATAATACACCATTTATAGCTGTTAAAAGAAAAATATAGTTATATTCCCTTTCTTCTCATATGACAGGCAATAAATGATTATCAGAACAGAATTCTTGTAGAGACCTACATAGCATATTATCAATTCATCTTAAAGTAATTTTGATAAATCTCATATAAAATTTTAAAAAATGATGTTATCAAGTATCAGGAAGTACCTTATTTTTGTTTCTTCACATTCTCCTATACCAGAAAAAATACAAATGTAGATGAAGAATAAATTCCTCAGAATTTTGTTTACATTGTTTTTCATAATCTGGTTAGAGATATTCTGCTCCAATGCTTTATTTTGCTATTCTTTCACCTTAGAACTTTTAGTTCTCCATACTGCTCTGTTCACTTTCCCTAAAAATATCATTTCTATGTCTTCAGTGTGTATTCCTTTGTTTGGAATGTCCTTTCCCATACTACAAAACTGTAGTCATTTTCTCAATTCCTATGACATTTATCTCCTTTAATTTAAACTTCCCCCACTAACTTTTTCTATCTCCATCACTGGTTCCATCACCCTTTACTCAAACCACCAATGAGCTCCTAATGCATTTTACTCTGTGCATTATAGCTACTAGACAAAAAGTTCCTAGAGGGCATAGCATTCTGCCCTGGATCTCATATTTGGTCCTAACCAGCTGATGTCAATGAAAAAAAGAACAAATTTTATGAAGAGAAATATACAGCATTTTTAAAAAGAAATAAAGAAAAAACAAAGAAGCAAACAGTGTTTTGCTTTTTATTATCAGAATAACAAATTGCTTTATTTAGTTAATCAATAAAAGAAAACTAAGTTCTCCCATGGTTACAATAAAATAACCTGAGTAGTAAAGAATATACCACATAAAATTAACGCATCCATGAACACTAAAAATCATACTTGAGAGAGATTCAATGTTATTCCCTAGAGTCTCTTAAAGACTATATTGAAAATTACACTTTAACAATAGCTGGTTGTACAATGGTAACTTTGCCAAATACATTAATGATAGTAATTTTTAAGAGATAATTCCTTTAGGAATATATTCATTGTAAGTGGAAGATTAAATTAAGCTCATAATTTTGAGCCCCTGTTTAATAGGAATATGAAATATATTTGGATTATAGACATTTTGGGAGACTGGTATGGGATAAGGTAGGTAAAATATGGTCAGAACTAGTGGTTACATTTTACCAAGGAATATGAGGTCTGTCCAGATAAAGTCCAACCACTGTTAATATAACAGGAATGGTTTGCACAGCATCAGTGTAAACTTGCAGCCAAGGAGAGTGGACTGGATAGTGCCTGGGTGAGCAATGACGACTTCACTCAACTAGTCAGTGGGGGCAGTACAGGTCACTGAGTGAGCATGTGCACTGTGTGGCCATCACATTTAAAACGACTGAGTAGAGCAACAAATCTGCATCACATTTTGAGTTAAACTTGAATACTCCTCCATGGAAACTATTTGAACAATTCCAAAGGCTGCAGCTATGGGCAACTAGTGATTGGCACCTTCATCACAAGGTGATGTGCCTGCTCATGCAGAGTTTTTTGGCAAAACATCAAATCACCCAGGTGACTCAGCCCCTCTACGCCCAAATTTGGTGCCTTTTCCTTGCTTTTCCCAAAACTAAAATCGCCTTTGAAAGGGAGAAGATTTCAGGCCATCGATGAGATTCAGGAAAATATGACAGGATAGCTGGTGGCAATTGGGAGAACTGTGTGAGGTCCCAAGGTGCCTACTTTGAAGGGGACTGAGGCATCATTATCCTACATACAGTGTTTCTTATATCTTTTATCTTCTTCAATAAATGTGTCTATTTTTCATATTATTTGGCTACATAGTTTCTGGACAGACCTTGTCTATAAATGCATGATTTATTGAAAAATAAATCTTATTAAATACAATAGATTATAATTTGTGATATAGTTTATCTATGTTAAATTAACTCTTATTAAAAACTTGCCCAGGCTTAAATTAGAGGGATATTAGTAATGGAGAATATTCATATTTCAATGGTAATATGATTTTAATTAATAATTCCTATTGTCATGCTAAATCATTGGTGACAATTTAGAAAGCTAATTACTCAAACAACAAACATATGTGGTCCCATACTCATATATTATGTACATGTGTCTAAGAGAGACTTGAAATGTTTGAATAAGATCCCTGTGGTGGACTGGATAGCAGCAACCCCAAAATGTCTACATCCTGATTCCCAGAACCTGAGAATACAGACATAGTAAAAGGGATTGGGAAGATGTGATAACATTAAGAATCTTGAGACTGGGATACTAGCCTAGATTATTCAGGTGAGCCCAAAGCAATTACAGGGGTACTTATAAGATGGAAGTAAGACAGGAAAGAATAAGACATGAACACAGAAGCAAAAGGTGGTGTTTTCGAGGATGGTGCCAAGAACCAAGGAATGTGGGTAGCATGTCAAAGCTGGAAAAGGCAAAAAAATGAATTCTCAGAACCTCCAAAACTCAAGACTCCAAGAACTCAATCATGTGAACATTAGGCTTCTGACCTCTAGAATGGCAAGATAAAAAAGCATGTGTTGCTTTAAGCCACTAAATTTTTGACTGTTTGTTACAACACAATATTAAACTAGTACCAGACCCCATCACACAACCCACACACCATTACAAAAGCCTGATTAAATGAGCAGCAAACAAGCAAGCTGCTAGTGATTTTACCACTAATTTAAAGGGATTTTTCCTCCTAAATTGTTTTCTGTTAGTTTCAACACTACCTACTTAAATAAAATGTCTTTATATTTCTTCTTGATGTCAAATGACAGTCAAAATACATCTGCATAGGACTAAAGCCAGCAATAACAGCTAACGGCACATGACAAGATTTTATTTTAAAAGTAAAAAATCATAAATGCTCAAATAAGTGACATCCTTGATTGGGAAATATATGAATTGAGAAATATGTGTGAGTGTATTCTCATGAGATGAGAAAGTGCAAAAATGTGGTATCTTTCTATTATGAGAAAATTGTAATTAATTGCATATTTTATGCTTCCTATTGGTTACCAAATTTACAATCATTCCATGCTTTATTAGCCATCCAAGTTTTTAGTGCTTCAAATGACAATTTGTACTTACAAAACATCTCATATAAAACTAAGACAATATTGAAAATTTAAAGAACTACATTTTCCCCAATAAGAAGCTTTGCTCATTTATTTTTTCTATAATAATGAACAGAAAAGTATCTCTGTAAACATTTCAAATTCAGTTTGACATTTAATTTTCAAGAAGAAAGTCAGTTTTTTTTCCTTGATCATTTAAATATTTTATTCAGGCAACGATATGGAAAATTATAAAGCACTCAGCACAGACCTGTTCAAAACTGCTTCTTAAAAAAAAAAAAAAAAAACCTTAAATTACTGGGATAAAAACCTGTTCTTTATTTAGCAAGAGACAAAAGATATATTTTTAGTGGAATAAAACTGGCATATTCAATACTGTTGACTAGAGTTTTTATTATCATTGAACTAGTTCTTTGCAGTTCTGTGTTCTTTTCTAAAATTTCAGTAGAAATGTTTATTTCCTTTTTTACCTGCCCTTTCTCAAAAGCTCACTGAAATGAATCTTCAGTATTTCATATACCACATTATCAAGAAAGAAAAAATTGACAGTTCTCAAATTTAAAAGAAAAAGCTGAATTATTGACATTTCTTTGCAAGTTCTAGCCTCTAAATTCTATATGATCTTCATCCTATCTTGTAGGAGTTAGCAAAATTCACATCTATTTTCTCACCTCTAAGCTTAGTGAGATATAAAGCAGATGGTTAGACTTTGGCTCTTTCAGGGATAATACAAGATCTATTCTTCATGTTGTGTTTTAATGATTAATGGCTTTTCAAAGATTACAATTGTACTTTTCTCCAGTCCCTACTTTCTTTATAATCATGTGAGGTATGTTCTACTATAGGTGTATCTGGAAATGGAGCAGCCCATGTTGTGGACAGCTATTGTGCCCTATCCCTATCATAATGGGGATAGGACATGTAGGAAATATTTTAGTCACCCAACAGCTATTTTTACCTCTTTTAGAAAAATCCCACTTCCCTCTATAGAGGAGAGTAAAGCCAGATCCTTGCTTTCCCTGTCTGTCTTGCAGCTAGGGCATGGACCCTAACTTTGACTAAGGATGACTGAGGTATAGAGTCTGCTAGGAATTCCCTGGGAAATGTATTTTTTCCACACACATGCACACACGAAAAGACTTAAGAGGAGGAGCTCTCTCGCATCACTTTAGGTTAGGCAGTTGAAGTCTGGAGCAGCCACAGACATGTTAAGAGCATGAGGATAAATAAAGCTGAGGACGAGGGTCAACACAGTGACGATGGCCAAGTGGAAAGATACTCGGCACCTGGGTTTTGTATGAGATTGTGGGTTACTCTGAGGTGCCTCTGAACCATATCCCACTAATCTCTGGACATTGTGTTACTTTACACAATAAATATCCTTATCACATTGCCCTGGTATGTTGGGTAATATCACTACCAATCAGAAGTAACTGATACAGGTATCAGTTTCCCAGAAAAGGTGTTTTTAAAAATTATTTTAGTAAAAGAATTCACAATTGCCAAGCTGACCAGGTGAGAGATAGCAATCTAAACAAAAGGAAGCTCACGTAGGGAAAACATGGCATATTAATGGCACACGAAGTTATTCATATAGCTGAAGTTTGGTTTATGTTTTAAAGACTGGCTAGAAAATAGATGGAATATTTACATTGTTTGGCTTGAATATAGTCAATATTTTAATATGCTCTTCATAACCATTCATTAAGAATTCTTGCTTTTCATTATTTTAAGTTGCTAGATTTTGTGAATACATTTTTTGTGGGACATACTAAAATAATACTATGAATTGTGGCAAATATTGAATTTTCACTATGTGCTACATGATAAATTAGAAGGCAAAAGATTTGTGTGTGAAGAGAAACCAGAATATACATGCTAAATTAAATAATTTGTGTATTCCATTTAATACTCATAAAAATCTGTTATTTGCATCTTATAAATCAGATAAGAGACTTTTTATAAAGTTAAATGTCTTCCTTAATAGCACCCAACTATAAAGTGGCAAGATCAGGAAAAAAAAACTCATTTGTTGACACAAATCCTGCCCACATAACCACTAACTGAATTTTTTCACCAATGGAGGACTGCTGGTATTTTGAGCACAATGATTTTTGCATTGAGAATATATTTAGCAATATTAACCTCTAGGCATTAAATGCTAGCTGTACCTTCACGTCATTATAGCCCCAATATCCCACAATATATAAGCACTACAGAAGTTGTACTAACGAAACCTCCTTGGAAATTACATAAACAATATTCACCTTACTTTAAACTGCTGATATTTTGCATGAACCAGTTCCATGAAAAGTGCATGGTATCAAATTAGAGGAAATCTCTCTGTAGGTTTCTATTATATATGAACTTCAAAATTTGGTAAAGATTCTTCATAGACTAGTTTCTTTTTTCCTTTTCCCTACCCACATACTGCCCATGTTTTTAAGCATATTCATATTGTGACCTGACTCTTGACCCTGCCTTTATGTATCATGATGTTGGATATGTCAGCACAGTGACTAGAAGCCAATTATGCACTATAGCAGTCATAAATAACTATATAGAAGTGACTGAATAACAAGTTATCTCTCTAAACACAAATTATATATACAATGTACTTAATTCCCTCAAATCAGGTCCCAAAATGCTCACAGTCACCCCAATACCTGAGTCATTCTCATTTCTATTCACACCTTTCTCAGTAATAACCACCACAGTTCACCAATTTACTCAAATTTTGCTCTCAGAATTCTAACTACATCCACCTGGTTTGGCTTCATAGAGACAGAATGAGAAATAATTCTTTTTTTTTTTTTTTATTTCTCGTTGGTTGATATTTAATTTACGATAAATATTTTTGCCAGAAATTTGGGACTTTTTCTAAACCTCTGCTTCTCAATTAACTCATATATTTAATAGTTTGTTAGGTTATGGTAATTTTATTTCCTACTTCCTATATAGCAATAAAATCCTATGTCTTCTTCCATTCCTATTAGAACCTCCAAAATTGAAGTCAAGAGTACCCTTCTATTCCTATTGGAACATCCAAAATTCAAGCCAAGAGCAGTCTTATTCTTCATAAAGTTGTCTTTCATTAGATTCATTCTCCACAGTGTGATTCACTTTTAGACTAGAGCTTACCATTTAAAATCCCTGCTTAAATTCTTCAAAAATTTAGAAGTGCCCTAAATGTACAACCTTAATTAACATTTTGCAAAGGATTGTCAGGATTGAAGTCTTGTTCAACATTCCTTACCCACCTCCTCACACTCAGGGATCTAGTGCAAACTAATTTTTGGTCTTTTACTACAACAAGCAATTTTTTATTTAACTTAGTGTCTTGACAAATATGTACCTTCAGCTCAGATCACTCCTCTTCTCACCAATCTCTTATACCAGATCTACCTCATGCCTCAATTTAAAATTATATCTTCTGAGAGGTCTGACTCAATGCAGTTTCAGTAGTAGGCTATATTTCTGTTCTCATGATACTAATCAGGGTTTACTCTCATACTTTGTCCAATTATCTACCTTTTGCTCTAGACAATAAGCTTAAGTAGGAACTATATCTTTTTCATCACACTCTAAAAGTATACATTGAGTATATATATTGAGTGTGTATATACACACTCAATAACTATTTATTGGAATATATAAAGAAACTGAAATAATGGAAATATATTTAAAATCAGACATAATGGGACATTTTACTGGCTTTAGTAAAAAAATTTTTCCTAAGTAGTTTCCTCATGTATAAAAGTATAATAGTATTAACTTCATGGCTGTTTTGTTAAAATTATATATTATATATAAATTGTTAATAGTATGTGGCATACACACTGGGAACACTAAAAAATGAAGTGTATTATTACTTACTATAAAATAAAAAAATCTTATCTCTTCAATCCTCTAAAGCATATTAACTTTGGATAGTTGAAAACAGCCTCAATTATTTTATTGGTCAAACCACTATTCAAGGAATCCTAATTATTATCATTTTTTTTTTCCTGGTTCAATGACTTACTACATTGGAAACATTTGTCAATGGACACTTTGATGGGGCTGGCATCTTGGCCAATAGTACAGTCCTATTCTGTACTTCTACTGTGATATTATTTTCTCATTCTCATATATTTTAGGTTCTTCACCAAGATTTTCTCTTCCATATTATTTTTACAAGAAATAATAACCTCTGGTGAGGGTGCTATCAGAATGACTAGCATTCATATAAAAAAGAATCATTTTTCTCTAATTTATTTCTCTTTCCTTAAGAACTAATCCATTTTCACAATTAGTGGGGTTTTTTTAAGTCAAATTCTGCCAGCTGAAATTGCCACAGAATATTGGCCCACTTGGTGGGCAACAGTTATTCACATACACACACAGGATTTGATAAGAAAATAGACTGACAGTTGTAAGAGGGGAGGTTGGAGGTGGGGACAGATTTGAAGAAAGTGAAGGGATTAGTCAAAGAACACAAAGAACCCATGGACATGGACTGGGTGAGGGACTGATTATGAAGTCAGAGGTGGGCTGGTTGGAGGGGTGACCAAGGGGGAAAAGTGGGACAACTGTAATAGCATGAAAATAAAATATTGAAAAATATATAAAAAGGAGTAGGCAAATAAAAACAGTAATATATAAATTGAGGTAAGTGGACTACATAATTTTACACAAAAATACCTATTTTATTTGGTTCAAATTATCTTTCTGTGAGCTTGAAAAGGTTATACTCTTATTAAATTGAAATCGCTACGCTGACTATTTTGACAATATAATCATATAGTTCCTTGGTGACCACTAGGCTCACTGGTAGAATCACAGTCACAGACATATTCTAATGTTGTAAAAAAGAGTCCCCAATGTAATTTTTAAAAATCTACTGGCTGTAAATAACAATAGAGATTAATATTCTATTTCAACTACCAAGACTTGCTTTATTGACCAATTTCCAAGAAGCTGATCAAATGTATATAAATAAGGTTGTGAAAACAAAATTCTAATCATTCATTAAAAAATAATTTGTATATGTCTTAGCAATATAAATTGAGCCAAATAATTTTTAGAAAAACAACTTTATATTTCATTTCACAACTCTAGGAAAAAATATTAAATATTTCTTTTTACATTATCTCAGTGTTTTCCTACAAATTTTGTATATTTAATTGCCTTACAAAGATTATCTTTAGTTTCGGTTATGTCTTTAAATATAGTCAGTACATCTCATCCTAAGAGGAAAAGAGGATGTTCAAAGAAAAAGCAAGATGCACATTATTAAGGTACCTAAAACTTCAGGTTCACAAATAAAATGTCTTGATTACTATTATTTCTTATGCAACTGCAGTTAAGCCAAATAAAGTAGTTCCATAAAGTAAATTAAATGATAATTTAATAAATATGTATTTTCTTCCTCTTTAGTTCATCCTAAAACATTAATAATATATATTTTTCCTTTCTAAAAGTATTTATGATAAAGTATGAAGAATATTGGATTGGATAATATCCCTACCACTTAAATTTAGGAGAAAATAAAAAGCTGGTCTGACTTTGAGTATGCTATTAGCTTTATGTCTGGTTTTTTTTTGTCATAGTATTTTCATGACTGATGCAGGAAATGATGGTACTGTGAATGTATTTGGGGGCCTTGTGAGGAAGTAATTTCAATGCAATATGATCATTAAGGGAAAAGACTCATCACAAATATTTGAGAGTAAAAGTAATACTATATTTATTAATCAATAAACACTTGCATAGATTTCTTTTAGTGTTTTTACATTTTTATTGTATTTTACCCTTACCATTTATCCCCCATACCCTCCTTCCATTCTGCCCATCTCCCTCTTCCTCCCAACCACCACACTGCCATCCCTGTCCATGAGTTCTTTCTTTTTCACTGGATCCCTCCACCCCCCCAATCCACACCAGAGCTGTCTTTCCATAAGTTTGTATGAACCTTAATAGCCTCAAGACAATAACAATTCAGTAATAAGATCCAGCATGAATTAAAAATGACAAAGCTATTTTCCAAGAGCAAGTTATTAGACTAGAATTACCATGATCATATCTCTGTCTCCTTGCACATAACAATCATTCCATAAATATTAGTTGGAAAAAAATAAATGAATGATTGGTTTTAAAAAACGTGCAAAAAGGACTATGGAGTAGAAAGGTGGGGGTACTCTTTCCTGTTTTCAAGGTTAGAGAAAGGCAGAATGGAATAAGAAAAAGCTCAAAAGAGAAAGTCTTTGAGCTGGATTTAAAGAATAGATATGAATTTGGAAGAGTTAAAATTTACCACATGGAAAGCATTAGGGAAAAAATGGAATTTCAGGAAGAAGAAATAATTTAAATAAAAGGCATATAAAATTGCACAATCTCTCCAGTGTGTAGTCCGGAGCTGCTTAATAATAGGTACCTAGTAAGGAGTTGTAAAATATGTTGGGACAGTGATGGTACAATTATGCTTTTAAAAAAAAAAATTATCGATTTAAGAGAGAGAGCAAGAGAGAGAGAGGGAGAGAGAGAAACATTGATTTGTTGTTCCACTTATTTACACATTCATTGGCTGATTTTCGTATGTGCCCTGTGGAGATTGAGCCCACCACCTTGGTGTGTCAGATGACTCTGTAATCCCTGTGCTACCAGGCTGGGGTTGCAGTTATGTCTTAAAGGACTGTGTTAATGTGCTCAAATGTTTTGCCCTTTATTTCATCAGAGAAAAACACTGAATATTTTTAAAGGGTTTAAACAATGTTTTAAAGAAGAAACATTATGTCACAGAAGAACTCAGCAGTTTGAGGAATGACTCAGACAGAAAATCTTGAAAAAATATGCAAAGTAATTAAGAAGGTTTTATAACACATTATAAGCTACATAACCAAGAAGGCCCAAGATCAAACATTGAAAAGAAAAAGGAGAAGGAAACAAAGGGGCCGTTACAGAGGTGAATAGATGGCACCAGTGGATCAGTATAGAAACTGCAGAAAAGAGCGGTGTATCTGGTGGAGTGCTTTATAGGTGGATGCATCATTAAATACAGTAGAATGGGGAAAGAAAAATTCAGTGGGAAAGAAACTAAATTCTGTTTTGAACATATGAGGTTGAAGAAAATAATGTGAGTTTTGGGGAAAATGTAATTCTGATACACAGATGGAGGACAGGTCCATCATGCCAGCTCATAGTGTCCAATTGCACAACCAGATCAAGGAAAACTAAAATTGGGGAAGCTGCACACTTGGAAAGGGAGTAAAGGGAAACTTTGAAATGACTCCCACAGAGAAAAAGGAAAATCTTAACCTGAGGAGGTTAAGATGATAAAGCAACAGCAGAACAATATTTCCACAGTAAAGGAAAGACTGAAGGGTGAATGAGAGAGTTGATATTGGCTGGGGATGTATTATATTTGTTTATTTGTTGTTTTTTTCAAAGAAGATAAACATGCAAAAATAGCATAGACTGATCAAATAAAAAAACAAGGATGTGTAAAGGTGCATAGATATTTTATAGGGGAAGATTATGATAAAGCTAAAAGACACAATCCAGGAAAAAAAGAACTTAAAAGGTAAGTTTTAAGAGGTCCTTTTTTCAAAGACAGAAGAAAATCTGGATAAACTGTTAAAGTCTATATTGTTAAAATAATGGTAGAACAGAAGCAAAATTAAAAATTTTGTTTTTGACGAATTATTTTCTCTGTAGACTGAGGATAAAATGAAGGTGCCAGAGTTCGAAAAGAACAATGAAAGCACAAAAGATCTCATGTTCAAAATATTTCTACAAAGTTCCAGCCATAAAGTAGCATTAGAATGCTTGCTTCCGATTCAGTGATAGCATTTGTTCAGAGAGTCGAGTTGCTATTTCTCAGGCACAGTTCAGTACACTCTAACAACTCCGAACTGTGGTTTGTACTATATTATTTCCCTGATGGGCTTACTTCTACCAAAATATTTATTTCTTCCTTATTATTTATTGCTTTAACATGGTTTTGATAATCATTTAAGTGTTGTCTATCATAAAAAATTATTCTAATAGTAAAGATATTATTATTCATATCATCCCTGGAAGAATGTTGATATTGTGGGTTGACTTTGCTTAGCACAGACTATATGGAGTCCTGGGGTCTATGTTGAGATTTGGTTCATACACTTACTTCTTACTATTCAGTGTTTATTGATGCTTCCCCCTCACCACAATCTATTCAAGAGGTGTCTGTTGGGAACCACCATGCCTGGTATCAGAAGCTGTAACCCCCACCAAGGCTAAGGCTGAGGGAACGACCTTGGAACCGTAAGCCACCAAGGAGACAAAAGCGTATCTCCCTGGCAGGTACACCGCTTCTGCTCCTTTTACTTCACCCTGCCTGGTCCCCAATGCTCAGTGGGTTAGTCCATGACGGGTAAGATTCCCCAAGGGGTGAATGACCTAAGACAGGCACGATCACGTGGGAGGCCCCCAATGAAGGACTTTGGGGGCTACAGCAAAAGGGGGTGATGGACCCTCGCCCCTTGGCTTTGACATAGCCTGAGTCCTCAGGGTCTGCGAGAAAATCTCCTAATTCTTGGCTGCCTTAGTTCCCTTGCTCCACCTACGCCTGAAACAATGACAGAGGGTGGTGCAGCCCTGTGCAGAAAAGAGCAGGTTCCCCAGGTGATCAGGCCTAAGAAAGAATATGTAAAATCCTGTGAAACCTGCTTTGTTTAGAATGCTGTCGGTTGAATGAGAAGAGTCCAAGGAGGAAGTAAGTTTGTTCCTTAAAGTCTTTTACAACTCTTTGACCCTGACTCAAAATAGGCCCTCAGACTTCCTTGTTGTCTATTGTTTGATCTTTTCTTCCCGGCAATGAGTAATGAGCTCTACCTGAATTCTTATGCAAATTAATCCAATAAAAGCCTGCTCGAGCTGAGAGGAATGGGCACTCTCCCCTAGGGTGCTCTCTTCTAGGGAGGGTGGCCTGGTGATCCCCACTAGAGGGAGTGGCCAATCCATCCCTACTTCCCCACAGGACCTGCTTTTCTGTTTGTATGTTTTTCTCATGTGTCCACGAGCCATCTGCAGTGTTCTGCGGTCACTGCCGGTCGGTGGCTGCGTCAGGTGTCTACCTGCCATGCTCTGTTTCTGTCTTTTTTGCTCATTATTGTAACAACTACATGTACACAATTGAAGAAACCATGAATAGCAATACTGATTTACCTTAGGAAAGCTACTATATGAAGGAGAGAATAGATTCAGAGGTTGAATAAATAAGGAGGAGAAAAACAAAAAATTAGTAAGAAAGAATGTGGAAGAGAAAAGGGAGTTTTGAGTAACTGTCACTTTGTGCAGATTGTTGGAGAAAAGGATAGGATATTTAGTAACATTTGTTCTGTTTTGTATAACAAATTCTCTCCTACTCCTTTTTAAAGGACTATCATAGAAATTAAAATTCTTTTTCAATGCTGTCTTTTTTTAAATTACTCTAGCTATTCCTTTTAACGAAACACTATGGCACAGTGTTGTCATACTATCACTTTAACTAGGTTATGGTTCTAAGGAAGTCTATACATTAAATGGAGGCAGTAAAACATTATGAACTTTGGAGAAATACTTACAGGTAAATGAAAGTGGTGGGACATAGTTACTTACTTCCCTAAGTTAAATGGTTTTTATTGATCTAAATCAAACATCTTTTCATAAGTCTTTGATGGAAATATATATGTAAGAGTCAGCCATGGAGGAAACACAGCCATCCTATCACTGGGGAATCATGTAGTCTGAATCAAATCCACTGCTAGCTTCCAAAGTCCAATCCAGAAAAAATATTAACAAATATTCATCCACAAAATTTCTGTGGATTCTCATAGAAATCCTTCGCCCAAGTGAAAGACATTTCACCAAATAAAATGGGAGGGTCACACTTAACATAAAATTGAAAAAATGCCTATAAATGAGCAAAGATAAAAGTGAAGTGCTTGAGTAACTGGAGCAGTATCACAGGACTCTGATGATTTATATGCAATAAATAAAGTTGTATTAATAAAATTTATTTCTTCTGATTGTTCTATCTTTTATCTCCTTTATTTCAAAGACCTCATGGAGTCTTATTTTTTGAAATTCTTCCTCTAAGTAGAAAGAATCAAGCAGCTGCTGGAGATAAAATGAGCATCGCCAGCACATATTAAAACTATCACCTGATGGAAACAGGGGATCACCATTAGGCCTTCAAGCAATAACCTGTAACATAATTGTGTAACTCATATATCAATTAATTTTATATTACTGTCACACCTGACACTAACAGCTAACAATATTTCTTCATGCTGCTTTCTTAATTGCAATGTGCATGTGCCAAACATGAATATCTCAAGATCAAAATATGTCTTATAAGAAAAAATATCTAAGCTGCTAGTTGAGATTTATTAGAAATCTATAAATCTAATGTTAGATTTTTATTTTATTTTAAAGTAATCATCGGCATTAATGCAGAATTTATATCTATATTAGTTAAGGTAATTTTGTATCATTTGGATATTTAAGAATATATTTGTGCTTAGTGATTTTGTATAAAATAATTACACATGTGAATTAAATACAAAAAAGGAAATATATAAAGTTGGACAAAAGTAGGCTTACAGTTGTTCATATGGAAAACAGCACAATAATAAATAAATAAATGATACAAGATTCAACAACATTATTTTAAGATGGTTGGGGTGGTGGTGGATCCAGAGAAATGGGATTTTGATTGAGGTTAACATTATTCAGTCCAATAGTTATATGCAGGATTGGAAAAGACAACTGAGATAAGAATGATTAGAGGATCTGTAGAATATCGTAAGGAAATAGACCACCAGGGAAAGACAGTACAAGTGGTGTTTGTTGTAAGAGTAATGAGAAAAAGAAAGAGAATCTTTAAAGGTGAATTGATAAATGTTGCCATTAAAGAAAAAGACATTAAAAATAATGATGGAGGACTGTAAAAAAATTGTTTTTCTTTTCTGCTTGTCCTTTTTATTTTAAAAATATGTTTTAGACCAAGTAAAAACATTTTTCTTAATCCTTAACCCATGGGTAGACTTCTGTTTCTCTGGAAACCCTCTGAAACAATATATAAATATTATTAATATATATGTAATATTCAATTATGAGAAAATATTTAATTTTCATCAAAATCTTATAGGCACCCCTAACCTTAATAAGCCTAGAGGCACTAATTATCTTTACATTTCAACCATGTGTACTATAATAATATAGCTTTTGCAAGCATAAACTGAACAAGCCTGATGGACTGAAAGTTCTTAAGAAAAAAGAGCATTTTTCTTCTTCATATGTTTATCTGGCCCAAGTATTTAGTATTATGGTTTTTAAATAGCTAATGGAAGTCAATGAATGCTATTTCAGTGAATGAATGAATGAATGAATGATGAATAAGAACAAAGGACCAGATGGACTAATCAAGAAGGATTGTGTGTTTTTTTTGTAGTATTAGAATATTAAACCTCACCAATAAACACATTAAGCCTGAATGTTCTTCAATTAAAATCAACTAAGAAATTAACTTCATTGCATCAAACTCCTAGAGAACTGTCTATAATGTTTAGGTGATTGCTTTGATTAAAAATATATGACATGTAGCCCTGGCTGGCGTAGCTCAGTGGATTGAGCGTGGGCTGTGAACCAAAGCATCATAGGTTTGATTCCCAGTCAGGGCACATCCCTGGGTTGCTGGCCATGGCCCCCAGCAACCGCACATTGATGTTTCTCTCTCGTTCTCCCTCCCTTCCCTCTCTAAAAATAAATAAATAAAATATTTAAAAAATAATTTAAAAAAACATGACATGCAGTTGCAAATATAGCCAGGGAAAACTGAAGCAGAGAACACTAACTAGGAGAATAGTTAATAGTAAATGTTGACCCAAATATGTTCCAGTGGGTTTAAGAAAACAAAGAACATAGCTTGTTAACTCAAAACTTCCATTTCATGTTATATTTATTCATCAAACACATTTATTGAGCACCTATTACATAGCAGATCCTAGGTTATAAGTGGGGCATACAAAAATGCAAAGTGTTAATAATCTACAACCTAAGCCATCTCATAGTCTGGTGGATCACAAAAAGACATGACCATCAACAAGTCAAGTAATTACCTGTGGAGGTATGAACAGATGAATTGTCAACAAAGGAGTACAAAATAACAATGAAGCACCCCAGGTTTATGGAGTCACTGTGCTCAGTTTGGAAAACTGATAGAAGGTTTTACTGATATATTTTGAAAACACTCTCTGTTCTTTTTTCCATCTTTTAGCTATTAATTTAGTGATTCTTTAATTCCTCCTTCCCATTACTCTATTAAACTATAATAAGCCTGGATTTCTTTTGGCATTTGGAAAGACAAAATTAGGAAGTAAGTGATAAGAACATAATTAAATATACATCTCTGTTATAGTCAACACATTTGAGCATTTGACTTCTCATGTACATAATCATGGGGAGGACATGTCTCTATATGTTGGTAGAATACTTCAACATGCCTTCATGACTTGATAATTGAGCACTAATACAGAAATTGTAATCTTTCACAATGAGTTATACTTATTGGCTCTCTCATTAGAGAAAGTATTTTTAAGGGGAGCTGAATTTATTCAGGACAAAAATCCATTCACTTTGTGGGACACAAAATGTTTCATGTTTGAGCTGAATTGTAAACTCTTTTCTAAAGCAGTCATTTTCAACCATTGTGGTGCAAGGATTTTTAGAACATGAAATATCTGACTATTTAGTCAGGGGCACTGACCTCTTTTCTTTTGCATTGTCATATAAAAAAAGACAACAGCCAATACAACAATAGCCATTTAGTGTCAGGGAATCAAAATTATACCTATTTTTTCTTTTGTCAAATGGGCAAAATATATAATATATTTTTAGTGTGCCACAGAATTTTAGTAAGTACTTTATGTATGCCATAAGATGAAAGAGGTTGAAAATCAGTGCTCTAAAGAATATAGAACAGGACTTTCAATTGAAGTGGATGAGAAAATTGATTGTGAAACTTGAAATTCAGATTAGTGGTTATACTTTCCATTCTCTGTTAAGAATATTATGATGCAGCTTCAAAAATGTACAAGCTGAGTAATTGGGCTAGCAATGTGCTTTCTGAACAACTATTGAGCCAGAAGAGCTGAGATAACTGAGTTTGGACAAAGAATTTTGGACAAAGAAACAACATTGATTTTTTTTTCTTTTTTAGATGCATATATTGCTAAGCACAGCATGAGTTATACTGAAACAAAGATGTTTTAAGTCTTGAAGAGGCCTTCATGCTGTCCTTAGTGGATTTAAGAGAGGCTGTAAGAGGAACAAAAGGTGCTATCCACATAAGGGAAATATCATTTCAAGTAGGAGAATTATATTATTGCTTACATCAAGCCAGAATTACAAGTTCCCCAACACATACAGATTAATCTTCATATATATATGCACATACATTTACCACTGAGCATACTTAAATACTGTAAATGCAGCCCCAATGCTCAGACAAGAATTTACAACAGAGGTTTTAACTTTGTTGTAAAAATAAAAGTAATTTTTATCATTTAAAAACTTTTCCCCTGGCTGGTGCAGCTCAGTGAATTGAGTGCAAGTTGCAAACCAAAGGGTCACCAGTTTGATTCCCAGTCAGGGCACCACGTGACTGAATTGGCCAGGTCCCCAGTACGGGGTGATAGGCAACCACACGTTGCTCTTTCTCTCCCTTTCTTTCTCCTTCCCTCCTCCGCTCTAAAGATAAATAAATGAAATCTTTTAAAAATTTAGATTCTCATGGGAATCTTTTTTATGCCTGGCCACCATAAGCAGGTAAGCAAGAATGAACATCCATCCACTCCGTCAGTGCGTAACAGCCCTAAGTAGCTTCCTATTCTTGACTATTTTTAGACACTTGAGGTAGTAAAGTTTATATTTCAAAATCAATAAGACCTGTCAAAGCAAAGGAAATCTATCTTACATTCTGCTGAAAGGGAAGTGAACCTTAATGAAACCCAATATACATTAACTAAAGAGAATAGTTACATTGTTTAATAGGCTTAGAAATTAGCCTAATTTGTTGGGAAAAAAAAGTTACCCTAGATGTATGCTAATGTAAAGCACAGATAAACTATTTTCTCACCTCATAAAATATATCTAAATAAAAGACATTAATAAATTAGAATTGCAATAATCTTCACACACATGTATCCCATTGGTTATTAAAAGAAAAAACAAAATTATAGCACCAGAATGAGTTTTTATTCCTTCTAGGAAAAAAAAAATCATTCACGGATTATTCCCATGTTTTAGTTTCATCATCTCAGATGTAGTTGGTGAGATATTTTTAATGAATGGACAAACTTTCTATCAATTAATCATGTGAAAATATGAATTAACTATTAAAATGGATTTTAAAATGGAATCAATTGTATACTGATACCTGCAATTGGGATTATTATTATTGGGATTATATTATAAGTAGAATTGACTACAAATATTTGGGGTCATCTTTATTAGAAAACATTTTTTCTTCCAAGTATTATTGTGCATCTGCTTCAAGCCCATTCTGCTTAAGAAACATAAAAAATTATGAAAAAAACCAAAGATCTCTGGTTTCATAAAATTAACATAGTAGGTAAAGTCAGTATGTTAGAAGGTGGCACATTAGAGTTGCCAGATAAAATACAGGATTTCTAAATTTATAAAAGTAAATTTTAATTTCAGATAAGTGAGAAATATTTCCTAGTAATGAAATTTATCAGAATGATGATAATGCCTAGTTAGTACTACAATCCCTGTGTGGGCTGTCCCTATAGAACAATATTTCATGATGGCAAGTACCTTCAACAACTTATTTTTAAAGAAAAGTTTATCCTAATGCTTTTAGGGGGGAAAGGTGATTTTTTTCTTTTTCAGATATAAATTGGTCTTTCAACTACAAGAAAAATATTTCCGCCAGTTATGCAGTCTACACCCTTAGAGTTAATACATCCTTAGAAGAAAGTAGTTTAGTCATCTCTCAACAGAATCCAAGATAGTGTAGCTTTCTTTCAAATAAGCACTTTTGTTTTAAAGATGCCAGAAAACTAGTTCTAGGTGGACTGAGAGTAAATAATGATGAGATTACATACTTTAATCAAAATTGGAGAGGTTATATTGAATAATACTCTTCTGAGTATATGCAAATTAATCTGGTTCGATTATAAAATTTTATAAATTTATTTAATCCTTAGATATGAAAAATGACTGCCTTATTTAAAAAAGACAAATTTCTAAATGACATATAAATTACTCAGAGTTCTGTAGGTTCTCATTTGTTACATAATAGAAGTTTCCATCTAAATTTTAAATCGGTCAAAAATGAATATTTTTAACTTCAAAATGTATGCATATTAGAGACATTCTGCTGCCTGAGTTTGCTGGATAAATGTTCCCTCCCTAGTCCTTTCTCTTTTGCGTGTAATCACAGTTTTATTGCTATTAATTCCTTTCCAAATAATTCTATTTGCTTTGATTTTTTTGCTTGGAAATAGGAATGATAAACATTTTATATGGCACAATGAACTACATAGCCTAACAAAAACCAAGACATCACCAGCCATAAATGAAAAAGCCAAGAAGTTATTCCCAAAGTCATTCAGTTAGTGGGCGATGCCTAGAAGTAAGCATGCCTTTGCAGAAACGATGATTAATGACACATTCTGTTTCCTCATATATAACAGCAAGAGTATTACATGCTGAAAATACTGTATCATATAATAACTAAAATGCATTAAGCTATGAAGCCACACTGATAAATATATATATATGAAATAACCAACCTGCTCAAACTCTAGAACTTACTCATAGTAGACTTTATTACAGTGATCTATAATTATCTACTTACATCTTTGTATTACTTACAACATTAATTTAAAAGTTCAAGGTCTAATTTAGATAAAATTTCAGGGATTTATCTCCTATGAAGATGAGTTTAATAATTAAAAAGATCCTTACCTAGAGTTTTGCTAGAAATGAATCCTTTTCAGGTAGGTGAACATGGCAAGTCATTTCATGTCTCTTTCTCTTGGTTTCCTCACCTGTAATGAGTTTAATAACCCATATCTGCTTTACATGGTAGTTTTTGGATTGGGTGCTTTATTGTACATAAAATGGTTTTATGTATTCCTGATGCAAAAGAAGTATTCAAGTAAATGCTAGTTCTTATTATTAATTGTGTAATCTCATAATATGATATGTCACAAAATAAGTAGTTAATTAATATCTTGGCATTACTGCCTAAATAAATGGCTAAATATGTATATGCATGAAAACAACCTGAGAAAGCAGCACCAAAGTTCAGATGTTTCACCAAGGTATGATGCCCACGTAGTTTAACACACACCTTATTTTAAAGATCTACCAAACACATTTAGGAAAGTCTTGGTGCACAACTAATTCCGATCAATTATATTAATCACATTTTGCTAAAGGGTTACCATAACTACACAAAGTAAAATCCCAGAAATAATTCATATCAAATGTAAATCATTTGAAAACTAACACTGTCTTAATAGCTATAATTATTAAATTGATTGCCTAGTAAAAACTATTTAACATGTTTAATCATTATTAAAATTAGAGGAATAATTGGACCCAGATCTCTCTTCTAGTGTTTTTGGTCTATTTGAATGTTTAGCTAGAAATCTCATTAAAAAAAAAAAAAACCTTAGCTCCCTAATCAGTAGATTTCTTTTGTTATATCTTTGGTGGAGGGGGGCAGTTAATGGATATTTTGTTCATGATGTTTTGGCAATATTTAGAAATATACTTACTCCACTTGCGGGGTAAGTGGAGGCAGTCTGGCTTGCTCACCCAGATGTCTGGGTAATGAAGGGAAGCATTGTTCCCATGGCCTTGGAGGGGCCTGACAAGTAGTATTCTCATAGCCTTGAGACTGGGTTCAATAAACTGTTTCCATAAAGTGGGCTTGCATGTGCAGAACTATGCTATGTTATGTAGTGTTCTGGCATTTTTCTGGCTTTGTTCCCCTAGTACTTAAACAAGTAGGAGCTTCTCACTAGTTAGAGACATGCAAGGGGACAGGTGCCATGATGAGTGCCATGTTGGGGAGCAAGGGCCACAATGTATGACCTGTGGAGACTTGCAGATAGACACGCAGCTTGCAGTGTACATGGCTCACTCACCCATGAATGAAGTCATGCCAGACATCCCAAAGGCCCCATTAGTATTATTCCATCTGTGTGAATACCATGGAGCTGCCTGGCCTTGAATGGTCGCAGCACAATACTTGAAATATCTTTGATACTGGCCTTTGTGGCAAAGCTTTAGCCCTATTCAGGGAATACAATACTCCAAAATGAAGCAAGCATTTAACACATTATAAAGCAGAACTTGGTTGTGTACAATCCATTATTATTACAGAATGGTGCTGTCCTGAATTTCATTCATTTAAAGAGGTCACTCTGTAATTCCAATGAAGCATTTAGAAATTGTTTAACCAGATTGTACATGAAATAATGCCAAGGTTAATGTTTGCATTTTAATTAAATGCACAATCACAAACCAAGTTGTGCCCTAAGTGAGAATATAGTATAACATCATAAGAGCACAGCTTATTTATGTTCTACTTAATTGCAAAACTTTTGTTTGAATGACTAAAAATAACATGTGCAGATCTCAATAATACAATTGGAAACATTTTTCTCTATAGATGACTATTCTTTTTATAGTCAGTAAATTAGAATGGATTTCAGAGACAGCCTGAACCAGATATTATCCCCCAATAGAACAGTTAACAAGAAGGCAAGCTATATTCCATCATACTGCACATTATTGCAGTGAGCCTTCTCAGAGTTGGGAGCAGCAAATTTCCATATCCTTTTAATCACTGGCCTCCCTGCTGAGGCAGCCAGTATGGGTGGAGAAGCCACAGGCAATGGTGTATGCTCTTCACCTCATTTACTCAGCAAATGCTTTATCCGGGGAACAATAACATTAGCCAGCAGGGATGACAATTTAAACCTAACAGTACAAATGGGGATCCTAAGGCTTTCATTCACTCCTTCATTATAGATTGCCTTAGATCCTATTTAATCATATCCTCTCTTTCTACTCACTTCTGAGCAATGAAAACCTAGAACTAGGAAGAAAGGTTAATAGTCTTTGTTAGATTTTGACCTTACTCTCAGAATTAGTAAGGAGAGGCAGGAGACTAAAATTTCTGCTACTCCCTACCCTAACTCTTGGCTACCTTCAACACATCCTTTAGGTCCAGATTATTTTTTTTCTCTTTCACGAAAGAATTCACTGTTCACCTAGTTAGTAATTTCTCCCCGTCCCCACTCCTATATATATACAATACATTCTTGAAAATATTCTTGAAAATATTTTCTATTGGCGATTTATGTATTTGTTTAAAGATTTTATTTATTTATTTTCAGGTAGAAGGGAAGGAAGGAAGAATGAGAAGAAGAGAAATATTGATGTGCGGTTGCCTTTTTCATGCCTCCAACAAGGGACCTGGCCCACAACTGAGGCATGTACCCTGAACGGAAATCAAACCTTTGCTTCTTAGGCCAGCACTCAATCTACTGAGCCACACCAGCCAGGGTACTTTTATGGAACTCTAACACTTTCCAATTTTGCTGCTATCAAAACTGAAATTAAATAACCTTGGTTGTAATTAATTTTGGAATGACTTTCTCTTACCAACCCATAAGCCCCATTAAAGCAGAGAGAGTTCCTGTCTTTCCATTGATAATACAGTAGTTACAACTGTGTTTGAGGTCTGTATGGTTAGGTGTGCAATAAACATTTTCCAGATAAGTGAATGAGCAAACATATCTATATCCAATTTAAAAAGTATCGTTTTTACCTACCAGTTGTAATGGATGTGGTAAAAACATACACTAATGCCTTTGCCTTAGAACAATTTTTGTCCAACTTTATCAGATTAGATGTCCTTGGAGAAAATTCCCATTGTGTTGAACTTCTATAAAGTTCTGTAATTAAAATATAACAATGTAAATTGGAAACTCCTTGATTTTTAAGGTACTAAATGATGATCAGAATTCAATGATTTGCTTGTAGAAAACTTTCCTTATACACCAAAGATACCATGTTGTAAACATTTACAATCTATGATAATAATTCAGAGGAATAAATTCATTTTTTTTAAATGTAGTTCTGTGAAATTGGAAATTTTTTTTTTAGATTTTATTTATTTATTTTTAGAGAGAAAAGGGAGGGAGAAAGAGAAAGAGAAACATCAATGTGGGGTTGCTGGGGGCCAAGGCCTGCAACCCAGGCATGTGCCCTGACTGGGAATCGAACCTGCGATGCTTTGGTTCACAGCCCACGCTCAATCCACTGAGCTACGCCAGGCAGAGGAATAAATTCTTATTCTAATGAAGTTGAAATTTCCAGATTTTTTTCATGTTTGCCCTACTATCCTAACATCTTGAATTTTTCTTTTATCTAGAACTTAAACTTTCTTACATCATTTACATATTTTTTCTTTCATCAACTTTAAAATTAAGTAATCTTAATTAATTCATGACAAAAAATTCCTGTAAATAATTCAGTACTGATATAATAGTCATTTCCAGGAAAAGTGATAAAAACCATTAATGGGTGTTTTAGTTATCTGTCACCTTTGAAGGTGTTGTTTTTTTTTTTTTAAGATTTTATTTATTTATGTTTAGAGAGAGGAGAAGGGAGGGAGAAAGAGAGGGAGAGACACATCAACGCGTGGTTGCCTCTCACACTCCCCCTACTGAAACCTGGCTCACACCCCAGCCATGTGCCCTGGCTGGAACTAGAACCTTCAACCATTTGGTTCATAGGCTGGCACTCAATCCACTGAGCCACACCAGCCAGGGTAGAGTTATTTTTTATATAGAAAGACATGACTGAATTTATCAATGTAATATTTCCTTCTCTTTTTCCTTTTAATATATCTTCAGTAATTTATAATTAGCCAGTTTATATTAGCTTAAAAATGGGAAGCAAATAAAATTGGGGTTAAATAAAAATGCAAAGCTCCATAGAGTTAAGATTGAGAAATTTATAGGATAAAAACAATATATGGTTTCTGGAAATGTCAAAGTAGATTTCAGTTTATTTAAATGAATTAAGTTGTATATTTTTTTCTATGAGATGATAGTTATTCTTGTCTTCAGGTGAATTAATATTTATAAAATACTAACCCTGGACAGGTGGCTCATTTGGTTGGAGCATCATTCTGCACACCAAAAGGTGTTGGGTTTGATTTCAATCAGGGCACATGCCTAGGTTGAAGGTTTGATCTCTGGTGGGGGCACTTATGGCAGGCAAATGGTTGATGCTTCTCTCTCACTTTGATGTTACTTTTTCTCTCTTTTTCTCTCTCTTGCTCTGTCTCTCTAAAATCAATGGACATATCCCTCAGGAAAGAATAAAACATAAAAATAATAAAAATACTAGTATAAAACTGTAGAGCCAATTGAGAAGTTGATCAAGGTTGTAATACTTGAGTCATTCCTTCTTTAGGCCAGCTATTTTGTCCTCAAGTCATGTGGAGAAGATAAAATCATACAAGGCCATTCTATATTAAATATAGAAAGAAAGGTATAAAATACAGGGTAAACTAAGAAATAGCTGTGCATTTTGTAAAAATTTTATTTCATGAAATAATAAAACAAATAATTTATTATTAGATTTTGAATCCTAGCTAAAACTGATACATTTCTAGGAAAATATAATATGATAAAGTATAAAAGAAAGAAGTAATTGAAATAAACAATTAATTATAAAATTATTTGAAATGACAGATTCCTCACAAAATCTCCAGATGCTATATATTCATTTTATAATAATTTTTGGAACAGGTTATTTCTAAGTTAAATAAATTATAATTTTTTAAAAGGAGGAGAAGCTATCTCCTTGTATCAAACTATATGGAGACAGTATAAAAATTTAATTAGGGGTAAATTTATTTATGAACAGAGTTATAAAAATTCTAGATGTAAAACTAATTAAACTAATCCAATAGTATATTAAAATAATATGATATTAAGTGGAATTTACTTTGAGTTATTTAGTTTGAGAAAATCAATGAATGCAATTATGTACATTAATGAACTAAAGTAAAACACAAACATATTATCACCTGGAGTGAAATGAAACATTGTTGATAGTGTACAATATCTTCTAATAACAAAAACAGACTTTCTTGGTGTCTAAACATAGCATTTTCATTAACTAGAAAATGTTAAAGTTCTATAGTAAATTCTATAGCTAAGGAATATATTTTCAATTTATTTTTTGAAGACTGAGAATAAGATGAGGACATCTCTTATTACTGTCAATGTTCATGGGCTACTCGAGTTTCTGGACAACTCTACAGACAAGAAAAAGAAGAGACATAAGCATGAGAGAGAAAGTGTTTTGGTTTTGTTTTGCTTCCTTTTGCAAATCATATGACCTCTTACATAGAAAGCCTAAGAGAACACATTTTAAAAACTATTAAAATTAATATCGGTACTCAGCAATTTTGTGTAATTATAAAATAAAATCAAAACCAAAACCAATTACAACTGTTAATAAAAAATAGGATTCTATTTATCATAACAGAAAACATATGTGAATTAATCTAACAATAAAAGCACATGGCCTTTGTAAGTAAACTTTTAAGCAATGTTGGATAGGTCAAGACATATACCCGTTCATGAGTGATGTGACTGAATAATATAAAAATATAAATATCATCAAAGCAATTAATAGATCCATTCAGCTTCATTCAAAATCCCAGCAGTGTTTTATTTTTGGAACTTAAGAATTGATTTAACAAAATAATTTATGGAAGAAAATAAGTCTACAGATGGTTAAAACCCCTATTGAAAATGACAAATATTCATAATTTTCCCTACCAGTATTATATCACTAAGTCATTGTATTTAAAGTCTATAGGACAGAGACAGCCTGACCTCTGTCGACAGGTGGAGGTTTAGGGGGCTGGGTGAAAATGTGACAGGATTAAGCAAACAAACAAACAAATAAGAAACAAAAAAAACTCATAGACTCAGGCAACAGTATGGTGATTACTGGAGGTTTAGGGAGGTGGGGGGAGGTAGAAGAGGGTAAAGAGGAAACAAAACAGTGGTGGAAGGACACGGCACTGCATGGTGAACAAACAATGCAATAGGCTGATAAATTATTATATAATTGTACACCTGAACCCTATGGTTAATAAAACTATTATTGTCACCACAATAAATTCAATAAAAATAAAATAAAATGTGGGAAATGGAGTAGCCAAAGAATGTATGTGCATGGACCATGGTAATGAACTAAGTGGAGGATTGCTGGAAGGAATGAGGGATGCCAGGTAGTGGGGGGCAAAGGGGGAAAATTGGGACAACTGTAGTAGCATAATATAATTATAAATCAATAAAATATATTACAAATAAAATAAATAAAGACTAAGACAGATGCAGAAAACTATGCAGTATGTTGGATTAGAACAGAAGCCCTGAAACAGGCTTGTATACTTAAGGAAATTTGATATACAGGCTGTTAAATTCATAAAATATGTTGAGTCAAAGACGATTCACTACATGGAGAAAATTTTCTATAAACACCGTGTATACTAAGAAGCTCCAACTCCTCAGCTAAGTGTGAAACTACTAGGAGCTTCTCAGACCAGAAAAAGGCTAAAGGAGTTCATCACCACCAAATCAGTATTACACAAAATGTTATAGGGTCTTTAAGAAGAATCATAAAAATAAAAATATATAAATAAAAAGGCAATCAATAAATATCTATCAATAATTAAATCTAAACAATAAAATAAATGAACAAGCAGAACAGAAGCGGACTCAGAGAAAACATTTCGACAGTTTCCAGATAGAAATGGTCTTGGAGGGGATGTGTAATGGAGGTGAAGGAAATAAGAAGTACAAATGGAAATCACAGAATAGCATGAGGATGTAAAGCACAGCATAGGGACCATAGTCAACAAGACCGTGACAACTATGCATGGTGTCAGCTCAGTGAGCGATTTATCAGAATGACCATTTGGTAAGTTACAGAATGACTAATCACTGGGTTGTACACCTGAAACTAATATAATATTGTATGTCAACTGTAACTGAAACATTTAGAAAATTTACTTTAAAAATAAAGAGTGAAGGTACTAAAGCTTAAAACAAGAAGATTGCTTTTGTGACAATAAGGGAAATATCCGATATGAGTACAACTAACGATTTTAATGTGGTAACACCAGGTAAAAACACTGGGAAGCCTTTTGTGACATTTTAAATCTAATGAGGGATGATTTATATTTAAAATATAAAAGAACCCTTCAAATTAACAAAGAAACTTTTATGTGATTATGGATTTAGTAAAATATATAAAGATCAATTCATAAAAAAGAAGCTAATATGGGTAAGAAGAATATAGAAATGATTCACCTCACTAGAAAAAAAATACAACTTACAATGACAATGAAATATATCTGACAATCAAAAAGTCAATGACAAATAACAACTTTTCGACTCGGTAAACAGAAACACAATATATTCTGGATGGAATATAAACTATAAAATTATTCTGAGAAAGATTATTTATCTCATATATCCCATATCAAGCAATTTCAACATTGACTATACACCCCAGATATAGCTTAGAGAGGCAGAATGGAGGAGAGAAGATGGAGGAAACTAATATGCTGGGACAGTCATAAAACAGATATGCCTCAGACAAACCAACAGACCATCTGTTCATGCCATATATAGAGAGTTGTTGATGATAACAATGTGTGGGTTAGAATAGTTAGATTCGACAGGTGTCCCTCACTAGGAGAATCAATAAATGATATATGGAATATGCATACACATACAATAGAATATTACCCTGGAGAAATCCAGCCAAAAGTGTAGATCTTAAAAATGAAATCCAGAATAAAGAAAATTTAAGGAATGACATGAACTTCATAACAATACAACTTGGGTAAATGAAAAATGCATCTACATAAATACTATTCATAGTTTTAAGAATATACATACTGATATGTAATAGTGGCATATAAATATAATATATACTTACATATAAAATTATATAACATATCTATATATAAATAAGTTATATATAGCACATTACATAATGCATATAAATAGAAAATATATTTATATATAAATTGCATATTCACATATATCATTATATAAATATAGTATTATATAAGTATATAATAGAATACAATATAATGTACAATATACTATAATATATGCTATGAATATATTACATATTATAAATACATATAACATGTAATAATATATAAATGCAACATATATTTATATATTATAAATTAGAATGGATAGACTGGCTATCCATGCAGGAAGACCCATGTGACTGGAATAGGAAAACAAGAGAAAACAATAAACTAAAATTAAAAATCAAAATGGAGAAGGGCTTTGCATGAGCAGATGGCATAATCTACATAGATTTTTTTTTTTCTATTGATGTCATCTGGATACTTAGGGGAGTACCTGGCATATAATAGGTGCTTAATAAATATGACTCAATGAGGATTATAATAAAATAAGTTTTGGGTGTCAAAGACCCTACAAAGGAATAATTAAAAACATATTTTTGGTTTTCATTTTATTTGTATTAATATTTAAACATGGTAATAAAAAATTAACACACTAAAATACAATTTGGGAAGGGCTAGTCTACTGACGTGACTGTCCATTTTTGTGTTAGTATCAATTGTTTTAATTAATTTAGAGCCACAAAATCTAAATCTAATGCGTAACTGAATTATCTTATATATTAGCACAGTTTTTCAGTGTGCTCTCTTGGGGCTCCTTGGCGGCGTACATTCACTTTGTCTACAAATGAAACGTTAATCATTCCACGTCTCTTTGTCAGAATATTAATTGCAACAGTAGGAGTTTTTATTTGTTTGGTTGGTTGGTAGCTCACAAATTGTCATTTTTTTATATCTTACTTATGATGTTAGTTTTGACATTAAACATGACAAATAAGTATACTATTATCAAATGTGAAAGATTTTTTTAGAATTAGAAACTAGTTTCATTTCATTTTTGCTTTTTAAAAATATTTTATTGTTGTTCATTTTTTTCAATTTTATTTCCACCACCCCATCTTATCTTTCTGAGAAAAATACATGTTGACAGTTTAAAACATCTCACACTAACCAATATGTGAAACATGTTATAAAATGACAAAAAGAAAATTAGAATTATACATAAAAAATAAATGAAGTCAGACCAAACTTGTAGCTTATGATATGGTCATTTAACAGTTAAAATGAAAAATAAAAGGTCCAATATATAAATAGAGTTAACAGATAGTTAACTGCAAAGTTCCTACTTTGAAAATCAGTTTAATAACTTCAGAGCCACATCAAAACTTTACAGTCATATCTTAGTATTTCAAATTCTATCCTGGAAACACATACAAATTACAAGATTTCTCTTTATACCTTTAAGTCTAAAAAATCATAGTCAAATGATGACCAAGTATCTAGCTGTCGATGGTGTATATTTAGTATAAGAGAGTGTTGTACATACTTTTTAGAAGAAAACAAAACCTTTGCTAACAACATTCTCCAAATCTGTTTGATACAATATGTACTTTCAATAGCAAAAACCCATCAACAGATCAAATATTTACTATACATTTAGTTCCTGTGTTTACTTAACATCAAAACTGGATGATCCCTTCAATCTAGTTAAAAGGTCAAATGATTTTAACTATTTTTTTTTCTATTAAACTAGTTGCTCTCTATCTAAACTAGTTGCAAGGATTATTAACCCACTGTCCCTCTGGCAATAGAGGCCATTTTCCTTTCATGGCTCTTAGTTTTAAAAATGAAAAAGGAATGGTACTTTGCAAAACACAATAAATACATCCTAGCTGATTTATAGCCTGCCACAGAGTAAAGACCACATTCCAAGATTCTTCTGTGGTAACATGGATAGCATTCTGAAGTGGTTTTATTTTTAATAAAATGATTATTAAAACATGTGGGATTTGCTTAAACATTTGGGATTTGCTTTGATTTCTTTTTTAATTAAAACTCCCTTTCACTTTTAATACATGATCAATTATCATATAATATCCTATACAGTAACATATATATTTAATATATATATGAATATTATATGTGTTTTGCTCTGGCATAGACTATGTATGTGTATGTATGTTAAACTAGTCCTCAAAATTCTCATTCCAGGAACAATTTAATAGGGAAAAATAGATTAACCAGCAACTCACTAAGAGGCACATATTGCATATTTGTCCCTCTAGTCTCCAAATATTCACCCAGAGTAATGAGAATTTCCTGAAGTGTGCACACTTATTCTATTTGATGAGTTTGGAATTCTTTTGTTCTCTTTAATAAATCAGAGGAATCCTACAATGCTGACATTAAATATACTGATGGGAATTATGATCATATGTCAGAAAAATATATGCTCTTTGAGCTCTGTAAGAAGTTGACAGCATTCCCATAAAATATTTAGTACTCACAATAAAAATCCCTTCACAAGGAGTCAGAGGTTAGTAGAACGTATCTGGAAGCTCTTGAGAGTGAATTGTGATTAACCAATTGATTTGAATTCCCTTGCTCTAGCTAGACAAAGAAGTGTGTAAGTCACTAGCATATATTCATTTGGCCAATGTTTAAAATATGAAAAATGTTAAAGTCCTTCTCCCAGAGGAATATGTGAATAATAAATTGGAACTCTCTACTCTACTTACCTCCTCCTCCACAGCCCTCCAAAGTCAAGAGGTTGGTCACGCTGGTGACCACAACTCCCTGAGGTATGTACAACACATCCTCAACTTTCCCCAAGTACAGTTTGTGGCTCTTTCACAAATGCTACTTTCTATAGGCTACATACTTAAAATAGGTGTACTCAGGAATATTCATATTAGGCTGTATTCTACAGTAGTTATTCTACATAAGAAATGTAGATAGCTGTGTGAAAATTTGCCAGTTTAAGAAGTCAAAAAGCAGCTTGAAATGTAACGCATTAGTAATACACAAATAAAATTAGCTCTCCCAGAAAATATGTATACCAAATTAAGCAGTGAAAACATCAGATGGGCATCAGAATACCTTACTTAGATGTTTTGAAAGGCAGTAAATCAGTTCCAATTGGACAGGACTTTATTAGTTTTAGTTTTCCAATGAAGAGTAGCAATAAGGAGTTTGTACCAATATCTAAGTACATTTTACCAGGGTTACACCAGTTATTGCCAGATAGACATACCTACATAAAAACCTACGTGTCCCTATAAATAAATTCTAAAACATGGTAGTTTTCCCTCATTAGCAATTCCTCTCAGGAGAGTGGGAATAAGTGTGTCGGGTAGATTTTTCTGAATTTCACAGCATATGATGTTTGCTTTTAAAGCCACATCCCTAAACCTCATTTTGTATCCCACCCCAACACGCTTGATGAATTAGCCACAATTTTGTCAAGTAGGAATGCCCTCAAAATTCTCATTTTCACTTTTCCAATCAAATAAAAAATCAATGATTAACCTTTTAAAACTGGGTACTGGAAAAGGTAGTTATGATAAAGTGGGCAACAGTGTGACAAGATACATTGATTTTCACTGAATTCAACTTTAAAATCTAATAAAACTGAGCAATTTTTATTAGGTGGCTTCTTATCACAAAAAGTTGATCTTTTGTTAACTTTAAAATAAATTATCTTTACATCCTGAAACCTGGAAAGTTATTGATTTGGCATGTCTTGAAATATTCTTCAGATGTTTATGCAACATTTATTGACAAGTTAGGGGGAATTTTTAATTTTTAAATTATTTTTAAAACATTTTATTTATTTATTTTAGAGAGGGAAGGGAGGGAGAAAGAGAAAGAGAGAAACATCAATGTGTGGTTGCCTCTCATATGCCCCTTGTTGGGGACCTGGCCTGCAACCCAGGCATGTGCCCTAACTGGAAATCGAACAGGCAACACTTTGGTTTTCAGGCTGGTGCTCAATCCACTGAGCCACACCAGACATGGCTAATTTTAAATTATTTTTGATAGTAAAAATTATATGTGTATATACAATGTTTAAAATTACATATTGACATAAGGCAAGAAAATAGGTAAAGTAGTTGAAATAATTTTGCAATAAAAATAATTTGCAGTACTTAAAAATATAAAGTTTTAAAATATAATGTATAATAATTATCATATAATATTAAATTATAATAGGTCATTTTAGTTCTAAAGAAAAACAAATAGTTTAATGAATCAAAACAGAATTGAGGCAAGGTTCAAATGCATATATAAAAATTAACATATAATAATGGGGAAATTTTAGGTCATTTGGGAAAACATTGATTATTCCATACAGATTATTGGTTTCCCTAGTCAGCTAGTCATTAATTTAAAAACATAAATAAACCCAGGCTACACAAAAATAAATTATGAGTCAAATATTTTAATAACACATAAAATTGAAATATTAAAATGAATTGAAACATACCATTTTTAAAAATTTACAGGAGAAAGAGCATTCTATGTATTATTTAAAAAAACAGTCAATGATGAATACATCATTGCTATATAGGAAGACTCAATATATATTTGTTTAATAACTAGATGGACTTATTATATTAATTCCAAGCTAATCAGTATAGAACTATTCTATTACAATCAATACAAATAGTAAAATAAAACAAAAAATAAAAGGGATAATTGTAGGCTGATTCCATAAAAATAACATGCATCAAAAGTATGTTTTTTAATTATATCAATATTAATATCTTTGCTACTGATTAGCACTTATCCAAAGAACAAATTAAAAAAAAATAAATGCATAGATTTAAAATGCATAGATTCTGCCCTGGCAGTTGGGGCTCAATGGATTGAGCACCAGCCTGGGAACCAAAGGGTTGTCGGTTTGATTCCTAGTCAGGGCATATGCCTGGCATGCAGGCCGGTTCCCCAGTTGAGAATTACACAAGAGACAACCACACATTGATGTGACTCCCCCTCTCTTTCTACCTCCCTTCACCTATTTCTAAAAAATAATAAATAAAATCTTTAAAAACCTAAAAATATAAAATACATTGATTCTACATAGATTTTCCTTCAAATCCTAGTAGTACGGCCTATAAATGTTGACAGAGGACTGTACCTTGCAATACCTGGAATGCTCAGAATGTATTTACCTTGCAAATAGTGTTTTTGAAAACCTGACTTTTGTCACCACTTCAAAACATAATAATTATGGAGGATCATGGAATATAAAAGAAAAATGAAAGGAACCTTAACTGTTGATACAGAATTTCAATTTTACCTGTTCAGTTTATGTTAGTGTTCTGTCAGTTTGTACAGATACATGTTTTGTATATTCTCAAATACTCTACAAAGAAAATAATTATTTTCCCTGCTATTAGTTAAACATTTAAAGTATGTATACATGTTTCAAAGTCTCAGTATAGTTACCAAAGCCAAGAAAAAAATTCTCACACAATTATACATCAACACAAACTGCATGAATACATCATAGTTGAGTGTCAATGGATTTCTTATTTAGACTAAAGTTTTTTGCCACATGTGAAAAATCAATGAGGAGTTATGCCCTTATCAAATGAACTGATAAAAATTAATGAGGATGCTAGTATAAAATGACATCTCTTGTCAGGTAAATATACAAGCTTAATAGTGAACACATATAGAAGAGAACATTATCTAACAGGTATAAAATGTAAAAATATTTTGTATATGTGTGTATAGAAATATATATACATATATATACATATATACATTCATATATATGTATATCTGTATTATCTATCTATCATCTATCTCTATAATATCATATGGTTTGAATATTCCAGTTCTCAAAGTCATGGAGCAATACACATTTGAAGGATTAAGACAGCTGCTATGATTATTGTAATTTAAAAATGGCCAGGATATTTATAGGATAATACAAGGAAATGAAATTCATTATCCTGCAAAGTATGCAAC
Organism: Tonatia bakeri; assembly: GCA_004024845.1. Taxonomy (NCBI): domain Eukaryota; kingdom Metazoa; phylum Chordata; class Mammalia; order Chiroptera; family Phyllostomidae; genus Tonatia; species Tonatia bakeri. The sequence goes on from PVIA01003841.1 coordinate 45,632, forward strand.
AAACCATTAAACACAGCAATGAAGTCAATTGGCACAAAAAATGCAATTATGTTACATTCATGTAAACCCTTCAATGAACTAATTTCTAAATATCAATCATGACTGCTACTAATCATATAAACATCAGAGAAGCACTTATATTTTTTAAATGCATCAAGTTCTCACTATATCACAAAGAAGAAAATATTAAATCAGGACATTGTCAAATTGTGGCTGGTAATCTCTAATTATCCAAATCTCAACTCATTTTTGTATAACAAAAGTAAAGAAAATAAGTAATTGCCATTTCATCAGAAAAGGGTATTATGCCATCTTGTTAAAATGTGATGTTTATTTCTAATTAACATCTGATTAGGTTGCATTTCAAAATTTTTCTAATACCACACATAACTAACTTGTTAGCAATCAAGGCATTAGATGAAAATTAAAAGCAGGCATATCATCAAGTGTTGATGATCTACACCTGCATTACACATCTGTTGAAGTTCAATTTGCAGGAAAGATAAACTAAACCCATTGTTTATAACTTTGGAATATTAACTAAAATATGCTCTTTATTATAAGTACTTAAAAATAAGGACCCCACAATATTATAAGTAGGTAAATTGAAAAAGGAAGACCTAAAAGTAAATACAAAATATGAAAAAACTAGATATATATTATTTGTAAACAAAAATAATTATAAATGATCTCTGATATTAACCTGCACCAAAACTTTGCCCACATGGGTGTAAATCTAGTACAACCAACAATGACCTTCACATCACACCAGAGCTCAACCTAAATTACCACAGAAGGGGAACATTTAATAGAGGATTCCACGAGACATAAGACCTTGCTCAGAGCAACTTTGCCTTGAGAGGCAGTCCATGCACAGCAACTCATACAGAATGATCAAGGTCTATCCTTATAGTCACCCAGCCTGAAGATTAACTCCACCCATGAGTGGCCAACAGCATTCAAGAATTAATTACAAAAGAAGGGCACATATAACCAACACAAGATACTTTCCTGGAGCGCCTAGCTCAGGTGACCTGGAAGGCTGCGCCACTGAACCCCACAAGACATCTACATAATAAACCCATCATAACAAGTTTAGGAGTCATAGTAGATCTACCTAAAACATGATACGAACACAAAAAGGCAGACAAAATGAGAAGACAAAGAAATATGCCCCAGATGAAAGAACAAGAGAAATCCCCATAAAAAGAATTAAATAAAATAGAAGGAACTAAGGTATCAGATTCAGACTTTAAAACAATGGTTATAAGGATGCTCAAGTACCTTAGGGGAAGAATGAGTGATCTCAGTGGGAACTTAAACAAAAAGACAGTAAGCATTAAAAAAGACATAGGAATCATAAAATAAATAACCAGTCAGAAATGAAGAATATATCAGAGATGAAGAATAAAGTAGAAGAAATTAGCAGGTTAGATGAAGCAGAGGATAAAATCAGCAATTTATAAGACAAGATACAGGAAAAACCCAAACATAGCAAAAAAAGAAAAATTAAAGTGAGGAAAGTGAAGGAGCCTCTGGGACAACATAAAGCATAACAGCGTTCACATCGTAGGGGTACCAGAAGAAGACAGTGAACAAGGGATTGAGGATTTGTTTGAAAGAGATATGGCTGAAAACTTCATTAACCCAGTGAAGGAAAGAGACACATAACTACAGATAGTCCCAAATAAAATAAAGCCAAAGAGGCCCACATCAAGATACATCATCATTAAAATGACAAAGGTTAAAAATAAGGAGAGAGTAAGGTAGTTTCCTACAGGAGAAACCCATAAGGCTATAAGCTGATTTCTCAACTGAAAAACTTTAGGCTAGAAGGGACTGGCACGAAATATTCAAGTGATGAAACTCAAGGGCCTACCAGCAAGTAGGCTCTATCCAGCAAGGGTATCTATTAAAATTGAAGGTGAAATCAAAGCTATAAAAAATTAAAGTAAAAAGCTAAAGGAGCCTGTTACCCCAAAACCTATATCACAAGAAATGTTGAAAGACCTGCTTTAAGAAGAAGAAGAAAAAAAAAGGAAGAAATATAGAGAGAAAGGAACATAGGTATAAGGAATAAAATGACAATAAATAAGTATCTTTCAATAATAACATTAAATTTAAATAGATTAAAAACAACTGAAAGATATAGGGTGGCTGAATGGATAAGAAAACATGACCCCCATTTATGCTGTCTGTAAGAGACCCAATTGTGAACAAAAGTTACATACAGCCTGTATGTAACTTTTTTTATCCCTTAAAGTGAAGGGATAAAAAAGAAAGATATATCATGAAAACAGAAACAAGCAAACAAACAAAAACCTGGGGTATCAATACTTATATCAGACAAATAATACTTCCAAACAAAGGCCATAACAAGAGACAAAGAAAGACATTACATATACTAAAGACATTGATCCAAAAATAGGAAATAACTCTTATAAACATATATGCACCAAATATAGGAGCACATAAATGTTCAAAGACAACCTTGGTGGACATAAAGGAAGAAAGAAGCAGTAATACAGTCATAGTGGAGGATTTTAAGACACATTGACATCAATGAATAGATCTTACAAACAGATTATCAAAAAAGCAACAGTGACCTTAAATTGCATACTGTGCCAGATGGATTTAACTGATATTTACAGAACATTTCATTCCACAGCACCAGAATATGCATTGTTTTCAAGTGCACATGGAACATTCAATAAGGTAGAACACATATTAGGGCAAAAAATAAGTCTTCATTAATTGAAAAAGACAAAAATTTCTGCATATCAAGCATCTTCTGTGACCACAATGGTATGAAACTAGAAATCAATTACAATAAAAAACTAAAAAACACACAACACAGGGAGGCTAAATGACATGTTATTAAATAATAAATGAGTCAACAATGAAATAAAAAAGGAAATCAAACCTTACCTTGAGACAAATAAAAATAAACAAACAATATCCCCAAATCTTTGGGACACAAGAAAAGACATCCTCAGAGGGAAATTCATGGCATTACAGGCCTACCTCAAGAAGCAAGAATAATCTCAAATAAACAATCCAACCCTACAGCCAACAGAACTAGACAAAGAATAAGAAAAGTCAAAAGTAAGTAGAAGAAAATAATAAAGATCAGAGTGGAAAAAATGACATAGAGACTAAAAAACAATGCAAAAGATCAATGAAACCAAGAGCTGGTTATTTGGAAAGATAAGCCTTTAACCAGGCTCATCAAGAAAAAGAGAGAGGGCCCAAATAAATAAGATCAGAAATTAAATAGGAAAAATAACAACTGACCATAAAGAAATACAAAGAATTGTAAGAAAATATAATGGACAAATATATGTCAACGATTTGGATAAACCTGGAGGAAATGACTACATTTCTAGAACCATAAAGTCTCCCAAAACAGAATTGGGAATAAGCAAAAAATAGGAATAGACAAATTACAACTAATGAAATCATAGCAGTAAACAAATTCTCCCAACAAACAAAAATTTTGGATCAGATGGCTTTATAAGCAACTTTTGCCAAATATTCAAAGACTTAATATTTATCCATTTCAAATTATTCCAAAAAATTCAAGCAGAGGGAAAACTTCCAAATTCATTTTACAAGGTCAGTATTATCTTAGTTTCAAAACTAGATAAAGACTACAAAGAAAGAAAATTATAGGCCAATGTCCCCAATGAACATAGATGCTAAAATTCTAAGCAAAATATGAACAAAATGTAACCAAACTATATCCAGCAATACTTTAAAAAGATCATACACCATGATCAAATGGGATTTATTCCAGGAATGAAATTTTGGTACAATATTTGCAAATCAAAAAATATAATACACCACATAAACAAATGAAAGCTAAAAATCACATGATCATATCAATAGATTTAAAAAATTGATAAAATCGAGCAACCACCTATGATAAAAACTCTCAGCCAAGTAGGAATAAAGTAACGTGCCTCAACATAACAGAAGCCATCTATGACAAACCCACTGCCTCTATCATACTCAATGGACAAAAACAAAACCATCATTTCATATGGTCTTCCCCAGTCTTGTGAACCATATTCTTCCAACATCTATTCTGACTGCCAGAGATTTAAGCACTACCCTACACACGTATTCACCCAAACACTAAATCTTAAATATCCTATTTCCTTTTTTATCCATTTTATGACCAGAGGAAGAAGTTTTGGTAACTATAATGTAAGAGTTGCTCCAAAAAATCTCTGAACATAATTAAACAACCAGATCTCCAGCATTACCCTAGTTCCTGCTATAGAGAGCCGCCCAGGTGAGAAGAAGTCCAATTGCCAATCTCACGATTGTAATTTCAACCATCTACACCATGACTTTCGATTTGAATTTCAAATTTGAAGCTGCTATTTGTTTTCTCTGTTCAAAGCATCCAAACTCATATTGCATTTCTCTCCAAAATCAGTATTCATGTGGGTCTCTTGTTGTACTTCATTTCCAGCTGTTTCAAATTTGGTGAAATCCACCCTGTCATTTTTTCACAATGCAGTAACAGACAACAAAAACTGAATGTTTTATTCACAATGTTAGGGAGTAGAGATGAGGCTGTAGGATATTGTTGATAAAGACTAGTGTGGGGAAAAAGTACTGACTTTATTTGTTTCTGTTATTGAAAGACTTTGGAAATATGATTTTTTGCCAAGCTTAAATCAGATTTGTCAAGTCAAAAAAAAGAAGGAATTTATTTCACTTACTTTTTTTTCATATCTTAGAGCAATCGGTAAGGATTATGATAATATTTAAGTGCTAAATGTCTACAAACTAATGGAATTGCCAACCACCTTTAGCTGTACATAAAGAGTGAAAGGTCAATAGAGGTAATATCTTTTACTGACCGATAATTTTAGACTCATTTTTCAAAGTAATCACTGATGGACAGAAATCTTTTACTTAGACATGGTAGAAATTTACTAAAAACTCTAAATTAGAAGACTAAATACTAAACATACAATCAAATCTTAATTAACAGGAGCCAACTGAATTTTGTAATACTCCTCCTTGAAGAACACAAGAACATTAGAAATTAATTTTGCTTTGAGAGTTAATAAAATATTGATGACACAAACATTATTCAGTGGGTGGACCATGACTGGTATTTATCCAATTTTCTATAGCAGTGATGTTCACTGGAACTTGCTGCAATGAAGAAAAAGGTGTGTGTCTGCAGTTATTTACAGTAGGTATTAGTAGATATCAAGCAGCTGAAATGAGGCTATTCACCTGAGGAGCTGAATTTTTCCCAGCTTTATGGAGGTATAGTTGACAAAGAAACTTGTAACACATTTATTATTTGTGACCAAAAAGGTGGGGATAAAGGGAAAGAACAATACAGAAATACTGCATATCCTGACCAAATAGAAACATCTCCACTCAAATAATATGGGAGAGAAAAAATGTTAAGAGTGAACTCACTGATTGTTGCTTTGAAGGTTCCTCTGCAGGCTCGTTTTTGGTAGCTCGTTTTGGGTGGGATGATTCTAAAACTGTAGTGTGTTTATTGTAGAAAAAGATAAGTGAGAGGAGAGAATTATTTTGGTATCACTGGAAATCAGAATTCTCATTGTGAGAAAGAGAAATATAAATGAGATGTAAAGGTGAGAAAAACCTTGTGGGTGAATTTGAATTGGGAGTATCAGTATGATTTCATAATTAGAAGAAAAATTCCAGAAGTGTGTGTGTGTGTGTTCTTTTCTAGCCATTGAAAGAGTCTACAAGTAATGACTCTCCTAAAGCAATTATTATACCTACTATTCAGATTTCGTCTTCCAAAAAGAATGAGTACTCTGGAGAAATGCTGATTTCAGGCCTGGGGATTAAAAGTGCAAGTTAAGAATGAGATATGTTTTGGGACAGAAAAGTCAAATTAGTATAATTATTGGTGTGGATATGTTAGGAAATCAAAGGAGCTGGTTTTGTTCAACTGAACAACTTTGGGTCAATATATTTTTTTAAATTTTTTAATGTATAATACACAATCAGAAAAGTATTAATAAGAGCATTGCTTGGGAAATTTTCATTATCAGAACAGATGCCTTTAACTAGACCTGAATCAAAAATAAAACATTATAAGAACACTAGGAGCCACAAGCCTGCAACATCAAGAGTAACCACTCTCCTGACTTCTGAGAGCATAGATAATCTTGTCTGCTTTGTAATGTCATGAAATGTAATCACACAGAATATACTCTATTGTGTCAGTCTCATTTTAATTGATATTATTTTTGTGAGTTTCATCCATATATGTTGGGTATTGGAGATCATTCCATCTAATTACTGTATAATTTTCTATTGTAGGCATATATCACAATTTAAATTTGAGATGATTTAAGTATACAAATATAATAAGACATCAAATATTTTAAATTCTTAAATTCATGGTGATATACTAAAAAGGTGCAGATGGGAGGAAGAGCTCTTGTTTACATAACTACGCACACACATAAGTCTAAAAAGAATGAGAAACAACCATAGTGTAATCACCGTTGTAATTATTTACTCAAACAAGGATCATCAGTGGGTCATCTGGAGAACAGGTTATTTACATAGTTTCAGAGTGTTATTCCACATATCACTTAATAATAAAAGAAAAGTAGCAACATTACAATGAGGAAATCTTGCAACCATTAATCTCAGAATTATCAATATTATGTCTCACAGTTGAATAAAATATCATATATAAAGTATTCTAGCCAAAAAAAAATATTTAGCCTGAATCTAAATATGATGAAGTAATAAGAATTATCCAGATTGGGGGTCATTATATAAGACAACTGGCCTAGAAACTTAAAAATTATCAATGGCATAAAAAGCACCTTTATGTATATTTGTGGCAGTTATTCTAGATACATTTTTATTTTTGTTACATTTATTGGGGTGACATTGGTAATAAAATTACATAGGTCTCAAGTGTACAATTCTGTAATACAGCACTTGAATATTGCATTGTGCATTTATCACCCAAAGTCAAATCTCCTTTTGTCATCATATATTTGACCCCTTTTACCCTTTACTGTCTCTTTCCCATCACTCTTCCACGCTGGTAATGTTGTTTGTGTGACATATAAGTAACAGCTTCCTACATTTGTTTTACATGCGCATTTGCCATTATGGGAGAGTGTCTTAAATGTCTATACCTGAAGACATTACTTCAAAATTCAATTAAAATCATAGCTCTTAATCAAATTCCAGTTCTACCACAGACATTAGCATTGAATCAAACTAAAACTGCCCTCTATCCTCTAGAAAGTAATTTTTTCTCTTTAAAAAGTTATTAACAGCCATGGCTGGTGTAACTCAGTGGATAGAGTGCCGAGCTACAAAGCAAAGGGTCACTGGTTTGATTCCCAGTCAGGGCACATGCCTGGGTTATAGGCAAGGTCCCCAGTAGGGAGCATGTGAGAGGTAACCAGACATTGATGTTTCTCTCCTTCTCTTTCTCCCTTCTCCTCCATCCTTCTCTCTCTAAAAAATAAATAAATAAATAAATAAATAAATAAATAAATAAATAAATAATAAATGCAAATTAAGAGGCAAAATATTTTATGTCAATGAACACTTTAAAATAATTTTAAAACTTGTTAGTATAATTCAGTGTTCACCAGTATTAAAATTTATACCAACCTAAAGAATGCTCACTATCTACTATAAAATCAAAGCTGGTTCTATTTTGCTCATTTGTTTGTCTTGTTGCTTACGTTCCACTTACAGGTGAGATCATCTGGTAGTTGTGTTTCACCACCTGGCTTATTTCACTTAGCATGATGTTTTCCAGTTCCCTCCATGCTGTCACAAAGAGTACAAGCTGCTTCTTTTCTGCTGCATATTATTATTGCATTGTGTAAATGTACCACAGTTTTTTAATCCATTAATTTACTGATGGACACTTAGGCTGTTTCTATCACTTGGCTATTATTGTAAATAACGCTGCTATGAATGTTGGGGTGCATAGGTTCTTTGAATTGGTGATTCAAGCTTCTTAGGATATAGTCCCAGCAATGGGATCAGTGGATAGAAAGGCAGTTCAAACTTTAGTTGTTTGAGGAAATTCCATATTGTTTTCCACAGTGGCTGCACCAGTCTGCATTCCCACCAATAATGTGGGTTCCCTTTTCTCCACAACCTCACCAGCACTTGATGTTTGTTGATTTATTAATGATGGCCATTCTGACCACTGTGAAGTGGTATCTAATTATGGTTTTAATTCTTGCGCTATTAAATATAACAGGTATTTCCTTGATCAATTTTTTTCATTGTTTACATGCATTATTAGAAAGTGTGTTCATCCTTTTTGGATATTTATAAACTGTAACAGCACTTGGTTGCATTGTAAATTTACTTATCATTAGCTTGAACTAAGTCAAGTTTATAAACTTCCTTTTAAAAGAAAACTGTGATTTTGGATTAATTTTTTTCCTATTTTGTATCTATAGGCTTGGCATAGTTCCTGGTACATAACAGCTATTCAAGAAATATTTATTGAATTTATTGAAATAAATTGAATGGTGTGTGTTTAACTTAAAAATGTTCTATGATCTTAGTTATAAATAAAAATAGAATAAATTAAAAATTAAAAAATGAAATCTAAGCTGAAAAAATTAACACAAGGATTTCTAAGCTGAAAAAATGAACACAAAGCTTTCTTCAATATGTTATACAGTATCACACACTTTTTTTTTCTCTAGGAAACATTTTGCAAATTTTGGTGAAAAAGAGAAAAAATTTGTTTTCATTCTGGGACAGCTAAGACAACTGTTCACCAACTGTCTTTGTTCCCATCCATCAGGTAAAATTGTTGCTGGGAAGGGGTGGTCCAGGAAGGGCTCCAGGTCCAAATCATGCCTGTGTCTATGCAGAATCATGTGACTAGTCTTTGTAACAAGGGCATGAGTGAAAGTGATATGTGTTAATCACTTGTAGTTCAAATTCATTAAGTAGGCAATATGCTTTCTCCATTGTTCTCTCATATTTAGGCTAGATGCAAGAAGCTTTGAGAGCTCCAAGGATTCCAAACTGTAAGAATGAAGTACATGGATCACTGAATCACTATGTCCATTACAGTAATCAACTGGCTGGGAAAACCATACTTTACTGTCACAAACCTCTAATTTGTGAATCCCACGAATATGAGTATTTGTTACAATAGTTGATAATATCCAATCCAATGCAAATGGTGTTCAGCAGGGTGGAGGGCATGGGGTATAGTTGGGAAGATTTGGGGGTAGTTGGTGTTCCACTGAAAGGTGCATTTGGCACTTTCCACAACAGAGGATGAGAAAATAGAAATAAAGAAGATACTATTGACTGGTTAAATTGATATTTAAAAATACAGTCATGTACCTGGACTTATAAAAAGAATTGACTTAATGATATTTTTAACTAAGAAAAAAAGAAAGAAGCAGCCCATACTTCTTGGTATATATCAAATTTTACTTCGTCCTTCCTTATATGTTTTCATTCTTAAAAATAAACTTTCCAGCAAACAACTCAGTTTTAGAGCAATGATCAAACAAACAAAAATAAGGTAAAATAAATTTCCCTTTTAAAGATCAAATAAAAGAAGAAAGTTTTTCTTCACCCATTTAGGTATGACCCCTAGGCTAGAGCTGTGGAGCACAGCGTGGCTGCCAGCCAGACTCCTCGCACAGCCAGGGAGCAGGTTTTGAAGACCCCAGAGAGCTGAGATGTGCGGGAAGTCAAACAACAGGCTATTTCTTGGCAAACATAACTATAGAGGGCTCCTTTCCTCTCAAACAGTGAGCAGATTTGAAAATATTGACAAAGAAACCTGAGGACTATTAATAAAACCTGTCAAAAAAAGGAAAAGTAAATAGAGATAACTTTTCATTACACCAGAGTAAAATAGGTAGATAAATATATTGATGGGCTCAATAGATAGGTACCTAGGTGGATGGAAGGATGGATGGCTGGATGGATAAAAAGAAACAAAAGGAGGAATGGGAGAAATAGAGAAATAAAGGAAAGAAAAAAGGCTTCATCTGTCTGACATATTTCAAAAAATAGATAGTAATATTCCTGTTTTGAGGTTTTGATAAAGCTATAGATTCAAAGGAAATGTATTATTTTTGAGCTTTTTAAACTTTCATAATATCTTTCTTATTAATAAATGATTTAAATAAAAATAGGACAAATGTATATATGTCCTAAATTTTATGTAATGAGCAGTAAAATTACTTTCAAACATATGAATATGACTCTGTCTTAAAATAGTTTTGGAACTCATTCATATGTATGGGTCAGAACAAGAGCTGTCACACTCCTTAAAGGGTTAATTCTCCCTTCTGCCCATCCCTGCCACACCTGGTCATCCTAATTTGTCCCAGAGGATGCACAATAAAATGCAACCCTCAAGTCCACCACCAGCAGCAGCACCCCCTTTTTAAACCTTAACTTGCAGGGAGGGTAATATTTGTATTAATATATATGACTAAGACATTTCTTTGTTTCTAAATTACCTCTAAGGTAAACTATACAGATTCTAAAAAGTTTAGCTCTTTCAATATTATTGTAATGTACCAAAGGCTTTTCTATTTATTTATTTACTTACTTACTTACTTACATGTGTAATGTAAGGATATTTATTTTTAGCAAGAAATATCATTAATATGTAAACATTATCACATTAATTTACAAAGAGCTGGATATACTATTACAAAAAATGTTTTAATTAAACATTGATATTTTAAAAGTTTTGCCCCTAACAAGTATTTAATTGTGATATCTGGAAATCTATGTATGTAAGCATCCAAGTTCTCCACTATGTCATATAAAGGATAAACTGGTACATGAAAAAGAGGAATTTTATGGTACAAATGTATAAAGTGAATGCACTAGCAAAGTGTAAACTGCATGCGGGCAAAAATACATCAAATTTTTATAATGTTCAAAAAAAATTTTTTAAGATTTTATTTATTTACTTTTTAGAGAGGGAAGGGAGAGATAAAGAGAGAGAGAGAAACATCAATGTGCGGTTGCTGGGGGCCATGGCCTGCAACCCAAGCATGTGCCCTGACTGGGAATCGAACCTGTGATGCTTTGGTTCGCAGCCCACGCTCAATCCACTGAGCTATGCCAGCCAGGGCTAATGTTCAAAAATTTTAATAAAATCATTTTATAAGTTCAGAATAAAATGCACATCTTTATTTGAAACTCTGAATAAAGAAATTAAAACTTAAAGTAATTTCTTCCTTCTTGCTAAGATCTTCTTCCTAAAATGTTTCACTAGATGTCATCACTAATTGGGAAGGAAAAAGCATTATTGTCTTTAATTCTTACATACAGGAGCTCTATGAGTACCACATATAGTAATTTAGCCTTTTTTCCAACAGTTTTCCAAAAAAGAATAACCTGGAATAAAACTAAAATCCATTACCCTCCAATTATCTTGGTGCATAAACCAAGATGCTCTTAATTATAATAATGATTTGTAGAAATAAAAGAAGCCACTTAAAATGAGTGTTTTTTAAAGTCACTTTATATATAAACATTTATCTGATAACTCTAGTACCATGATATAACTCAAACTCTAAGTCAAAATTTAATAAAATTATTAAGGTTTATTTTTCTTTTTATTATAAAGGCAATATATTAATACTGGCTAATGCATATTTATATATTTTTTACTTTCCATATTTTAAGTAAAAATTACAGGTTTAAAAATGCTAACTACCTTTGTAATTCTCATAAACTTTATTATATGTCCTACTACCACAATCTACATAAATATTCAATTACTTCACAAGTAAATTAATTAAAAATATTAAAAATTCAAAATACCTAGAAATCAGCCTATCATTAAATTGAAAAGTCAATATCAAACAAGGTTAATTTAATGAAGAATACAATATATGAGGAACTCTAGGAAGATGCTAGATGATTATTTTAAACTTTTTTTCTAATTGCTCAAGTTGCATTATAAAAATCAAACAACATAAGCCTCAGATATTTCTGGCTACATAATTTCCAGGACCAAGGCAAAATACATGATGTGGGAACCCAGAATGGGACAGGGAAATCTATTTCCCCTTCACTGGAACTGCACTCCATCCCATGCAGACGAGTGACTCCGAAGGGACTGCGATCTCTATGCTGGGGTGTGCTTCGTACAGGGGGGTGGAAAGTCCTCATGAAGTCACCCGCCACCTGTGCCATGTTGCTACCAGCATAGCGTAGGGGTGTCTGCCACCTTGCCCTGTCCCCATACTCGGTAGGACGGGTGATCTAATCCTCTCTGTAACCTCAACTGGGCCTTCACCCATATCATTGTGGATGGGGTGTGATAGCAGAATGCAGATCTCTCCACAAACATATCACTGGATAGAGGTGGGGAAGGAAAGGCTAGGCAGGGTGGAGCACCAGGAAGTGGAGAGCAGGCTCCCAGGAGCTCAGTGAAAGTGTTAGTATACAAGAACATACTCCATAATCATACTGGGCTTCACTTGAAAGCATACATTTATAGATAATATTATTAACGATTTCCAGATTGCGACAACAGAGAATGAAACCCCACAGATGGGTTCCATCTGAACACAGGGTCGGCCCTTTGTGGCTGCACTGGTCAGAAGCCCATGCAGCCTGCTTTGGTCATAGATTGTTTGCAGGCCTAAGATATCAACACATGTGCCAGAACTATATAGTTTTTCTAGTTCTGGAGAACTAGATTTGCAGGACTAAGATCATGTTCACAGGAAGAGATAGTAATCTAAGTTCTATACTACCAGCACATTTTAAGGTTGTCACAAATATACGATAGGCATCTAATCCCTTTGGCTGACAGAGAATGAGTTGATTGAGCAAAGCATTTGTGAGCATAGGCCCTAAATTTGCTCGGAAGTACTTTCAGTTAATAAGTAATATCTCAGATTAGTCTTTGATACTAAAGTATAGAAACTAAAAATATAATATTCTTTTTTGTTAATACAAGAGTCAGTGAGTTAATGAGTAAAATGAGCTTTAAAAATTCTGAGTAAAAAAGATGGCAAAACCTCACTTTGGCAGAAGTAGTCTGCCCAGAGGCAACACAGCTAAAGTACAAAGGTATGAAAACTCAGCTTGCTTATGGTTCAATTAGTTCAACAAAAGATAATATTCCTCCAAACTAGGGTAATGGCCTATGTCCCCATTCGTAAGCCAAATTAACAGTGACATGTGAAGAGTTATGATGCTTGCAAAGTATAATAGTGCCAAGTATTACCATCACAGTCAGTCCCAAACTGAACAGATCAAAAGAGAGAGTATTTTTTCTAAGGTTTGCAGAAAGATATGTTTGTAGGTCAACAACATGCAATTATTTGTTCCAATGTTCTTTGGGTTTCCTGTAGCACTATAAGGAAACAGCTGAAAGGAAGGGTAAAAATCATTTTTTCTGATGTTATTGAATTAAGTGGGGATAAAATTGAAACCTTTTATGTAAAAGATGCAATTTCACTAGTCTGGTAGAGCTAAAGAAACTATTAAGCAATGATTCAAAATTCTGTCCAGCTTTTTAAAAGGAAATGTTCAACTCTGCCCTCCAGAGACTGTATTTGAGCAATTCTAGGGAGTTAAATATTAAAAATGATGGTGATAAAATTGATGAAGAAATTATTATTAATATAAAAAATTTCTAGCCTTGGGTGGTGTTTCTCAGTGGATTGAGTGCCAGACTGCAAACCAAATGGTCACTGGTTCAATTCCTAGTCAGGACACATGCCTGGGTTGCTGGCGAGGTCCCCACTAAGGGGTGCATGTGCAGCAACCACACATTGATGTTTCTCTCCGTCTCTTTCTCCCTCCTTTTCTTCTCTCTAAAAATAAATAAATAAAATCTTTTTCTAAAAAAAGACTCTCTAGGTTCTCATTAAAAAAATTTCTAAGCCCATATTTTCTCCCAATTGATTAAAAAGAGAACACACAAAATATAAGCACCTAAAGAAAGTATTTTCTTACTAAATCTAAGTTGATATTTTATTCATGTATGTGTGCATGTAATTCTGCATGACAGGAAGAAAAGTGACCACTTGAAATTTCAAACATAACAATTTGAATATTTAAAAATTGTTTTTTATTTTCAAATTTTAGGTTTAAATGTTTTTATTTATCATTTGCAAAAACATGATTCCTATTTACACCTTAACTTTTTTAAACCCTTTTGCATAGTTGGTGGGAATGCAGATTGTACAGCCACTGTGAAAAGGAGTATGAGGTTACCTTAAAACATTAAAAATAGACCTGCTTTTTGACTCAGTAATTCTACTACTGAGAATTTATCCAAAAAAACCTGAAATTCTAATATGAAAGAATATATGCACCCTATGTTCATTGCACCATTATTTACAATAGCCAAAATTTGGAAGCAGTCCAAATGCCAATCAGTAGATGAGTGAATGAAATAGCTGTGGTATATTTACACAATGGAATATTACTTGGACATAAAAAAGTTGAAAATGTTACCCTTTGCAACAGCAAGGATAGACCTGGTGAACATTACGCTAAATGAAATAAGCCAATCAGAGAAAGACAATTACAATATGATTTCACTTACGTCTGAAGTCTAATAAACAAAATGAACTATCAAGCAAAATACAGACAGACTCATAGAGAGCAGGCTGACAGTTTGAAGTGGGGGTATGCTTGGAAAGGGTGGAAGGATTGAGCAAGAAAAAAAAGAACTCATGAACATGGGTAACAGTGTGGTAATTGTTAGGGGGAGGGGATGATTGGTGGGGAAAGGGTATGTGTGATAAATGGTAACTGAAAAATATAATGAAAATAAAATAAAATAAATTGTACTTAAATTCAAAACATGTATAATCATAAGGTCAAGTGTCAAAGTGATGTTTTTAAAATTTTATAATGTAGGAAATAGATCCAAGAAATGTTAAAGTTCTAAAGAATCTATGATTGGACACATTATGATGCCATAGCCCAAACAAAAATAGGTGTTTTAGTGTTGTTACATCACCTTCCCACATTGTTTTTTTTTCCTTTTTATCCTTTTTTACCAATCTGGCATACATTATTTTAGAATTCCCCTATACTTCATGAACTTGCCATCAGTCAAATATTGTATAACAACCCATGCTAAAACAGGAACCGCTGATAATGTCTGAGTATATTTATCATCTATTTAGAATGTCATAACCTGAAGGTACCATGAATCGAAAAATATGGAATACATTTAATTTTCCTCAAATGGCCTTGACTATACAGAGGAGATTATTGTCCCTAGCCCTACGCTAAGTCCAATGCTACATAAACTATTTTAATTTGTAAGAGCATAAATCATCTCTGATGTCACACCAACTTGGTGAATACAAAATCCACTGAAAATTATTTTATCAGAATACATAATTTACCTGAAACATATGGATTGATTGATTGGCTCAGAGGAGATAGCTGATACATCTTATAAGTTTAATGTGTTATAAAGCAGTAGGTAACTCATTATCAACTCAGGTTAATATAAAGTTTCATATTAAACATTTAGATCATTCTATGCTTATGAGTTGATATTAAGGTTTTATATTAAATATTCAAATTGGTATGTGCTTATGAATCATAATTTTATGAAGTATATCAGAATATCGTTTTTAAATTGACAATAATAGTTATTAGTGAATTTTGTTATACAGTCTAAACAAAGAAGAGATAATTAAAAATTACAAAGCAGAATCATAAAGTATAATGACAGGCTTTTTCTCGTATAAGAGATAGGGCACCATGTTGGAATTGCTATTGGCATTGGAACATGACTCATAGAGAGTATGAAGCTGAAACTGAGAGTATTTTAGATGGGGAGAGGAATATGTACTTGACAGAGAGATTGCAAAGACAGAAATAAATTACATAAGTTCCTCGCTCTCACTCTGTAAGCTATTGATGGTAGCTTCTTTTAAAGAAAACGCTATAAATAGACCAAAGTCAGGGATATTCTGTTGTCTCCACCCTTTTCTGCACTCATTAAATTATTATTAATTTTATTATTTTTAAAAATGGACCATTAGGTTCCCAAAAATACACATGTATGAGGCAATTAAATCCAAGGCAGGACTCTGGTTAAAGTAAAGTTCCGGAAGTACTAGAAGGCATACTCGCATTGGTTGTGAAATCACTCCGGGGTTCTTCTAAATGACATACTCTTGCACGAAGAGAAGTTAAATTGTAGTTGAATGCTTTCACTGAAAATTGTTGTCTAATAATATGCGTCATCACCTATTATCACAAAGCCATATTCATAACTATTTACACTTGCCTTACAAATCAGTTGAAGCCACCAAAAGCCTGAATTGTCTTTCTCATTCTTTCACATCAACATTGCCTTCTCCAATCAAACAAGCACACTGTGAAAAGAATTTGGGTTTGATTTTCAGTCACATCAAGGAACTCTGGTATAATACCTGTTAAAAACATGTTCTTCTCAATCTCCTTTGTCTATATAATGTGATTTTAGAGATTTTGATAATATCAAAATTTGAAATTTAATTTACTCTGAAATACATTTATTTTAACACAAAATGTTTCCTTTTCTTGAGTGTTGGGTAACCAACCATTACTAGAAAATATATAGGCTGTAGTCAAAATTTTACTTGATTTACTGTCCTGAGGTCCACAACTACAAAGCTTTTTCAGGAAGAAAAGTATGGCTTACATTATGTTTAAAAGAGAACAGTACTGTTATTTCCAAATTACACACCAAACACTTCTCTATAAATCCCCTCCAAACTTCATGCCAGCTTTTGATTCAGTGTGGTGACCTGAGAAACCAAAATCTCTTACCTAATTCCTGAACAAAGGTTCAGTTGGTGTGCATAAGTCATTAGGAAATGTTAAGGTCTTACTGTCCAGAGAAGCCTGGCCCAATTAAGCAGTGTATCAGAACAGAGGGTGCAGTGATTTTTAGTCCATCTACCTTGCTGGGGTAAAATAAATCAATTTTTTTTTTCCACTACTGCTAAATCCACTCTCTGTGATTCTGAGATTATCTGATTTTCAAATTAGAACTGAAAAAATATATACACATAGGGAGGAGTACAGGTGAAAGACCTTCAGCAGACGAGAAAATTTTATGAAATCTGGAATCCATAAAGATAATTGAAGAATATGGAGATGACGCCAAGTTGAGAGCTGAGATCCAAGTCTGTGCAGAGGACATTAGAGCAGAGGAGAGAGCTTACTGCCCACCCCACAAAAGATAGAAATTCTGAGATAACAAACGATGTATGGTGAAAACCAGGAATGAGACTGAGGCTACAAGTAGGGTAATGAAAGTTGAATTTTTCATCCCCAATTACATTACACACACACACACACACACACAGAGCTGTTGACTGCCAGAGAGCCAGAAATACTTTCATCAAGAGGGAAAAAAACACAACCAGCCAACAAAAAAACCCTTAACATTTAACTATAAAAATTAAGAGAATTGTAGTAATTAAATAAACTGAAAAGGGCTGGAAAAAACAGTGGGTTTTGAGTTCTGCAGGTCAGAGCCTCCATCAGTGTGGCATTTCCAGAATGCTACATAATGCTCAATGAACTGTCAAAGTTTTCCAATCTATACTCTGTGCTCATAAGCATCATAACTCCCATGCAATTTGCTTTCCACTATTTGTAAAATTGCCTGAGCAAGAATTATGTAGCACTTGAAGAAAGCTTATAGAATAAAAGGTAAAGAACAAGATCAATAGTAAAAATCACATCAGAGTTAATAAAGTTATTTCCAGAAACATGTAATAAACACTATTAATCTCTGTATTAATAAGAATATTATCTTCAAAATGTAGTTTTGAAATTATAGAAGTGTATATAAAGTTATTTGGCAGTTGCTCATGTTTCTCCTTTTGACTTTGTGTTTTTCTAAAGAATAATCATCAAAGAGTGGCAAGGTTTTGAAGAAGAAAATATGAGACTCAGGAGTCAGAACTGGGACATAGCTCTTCTAATTAGGTATACCTACAATAGCATGTTTGGAAATGTTTCTGAGCAGTAAAGAACAGGGCTCTTTAGACCTCTGTATATTATGTGAATAAGTTACTGTAGACCACAGACCTGTCTAATATATTTATATCTCCAAGGTTTAGCAGAGTGACTATCATACTTCATATAGTCACTATTATTCCTGTAAACATTATTTGCCATTATGGTATAAAGAAAAAAAGACAGATTTAAAATACACTAGCCTAATAATCAAAATGTAAATGATCCCTAAAAAATAACACATTGAAGCAGACACTGTATTTTCCCCTGTGAAAGTATATATATTAGAACTCAAAATTGATCTTTTAGTAAGAAATTTGCTCATTTCTGCAGCAAACTTTGATTCTCATTAGCCTGAGATGCAGTCTTTAGTTAGTGACACATCTCTGTCACCAAATAAGACAGCATATGCCACTTCAATGTGATGTGAAAATGCCATTATCTCTTCTCCCTACTGCTATTTGCACAAGCTGCTTCTGTTGGGCACATTACCCTTTTCAGTCTTTCACTCTTCATCCATCTGTTCCCAGCCATTCTCTATCCCTTTAGCCTGGCTAACTACCAGTCATCATTTATATTCAGTCTTAGATGTGAACTTCTGTAGAACACTTTCTATGGTCTAGGTGATCATACAAAACTCATAGCATTCACACCATTTCAGTAGCTTTATTTCTGATAAAATCACTACACTGCTCTAAAAGCTCGCATAAATCAGTGGCATGACCATATCACTGATGATGCACTTTGCGTACATAGCACAGTAGTTGTCATAAAGTAGGAGCTTAATAAATATATGCTTAATTGAAATGGATGTTTTCATTAGATTTTACATACTAACAAAAATTTCCTACAAATCAATTGCATGTTAGCAAGTGTACATTATTGTCAATAGGACCTGGAAAGTGAACAGAGGAGATGGACTTTACTGAGCAGTGTTTTGCATGAGCATAGAATTGGCAACTCGATTGGGACTCTTCCTCATGAATACACACCAAGTAATGCCAAAGCACAGATGATCGGTCATTTCTGTGGTTCTGACTATCAGTGCAGATTGCTGATGCCAAACCCATACTGTAGTATAACCCACTGATACATAAGACAAACATTCTATTGACCACACGTGTATCTAATCCTACCAGACTTTAACATGTTGCCTGCATTTACAGGATAATTATTAATTTTTTGAGAATCTATTTATGAAATACTGCTGTAAGTTTTCCATAAACCCTCCCCTTTTGATTTATTAAGCAATGAAAATCAGTGTTTACACAACTTTACAGAATGATGGCTATGAGATTTCCACTGCACACAGCCATATACACTTGTACCTGTTCTTTGAATCACCTACCTTATATCAGACTAAAAAGCCAGACAGAGCCTGGGCAGCTATTTGAAGGGATTAATGACCCACTTTTTATTTGGAGATCTCAAGACAAAGATTACTTATCTTGAGATTTAGCTTTCTGCACTAACTCCACTGTGTGAAATATTCACATAAACTCTTTTTCTTCCTTTTTATTTTACAGGTGAAAAATAAAAAGGAAAACATAATCTCACCCAAGGAGTTTTGGGTGGAACTAAATTGGAAAAAGCAGAGAGAGCACAGAAAATAATTCAAAGATAAATTAATTCCCCAAGGTCAACTATTTCATTGTAAACATATAGGCAGTTGGTTATGTAAGAAAAATGAGCTTAAGTGGTAGGTCCATGTGAGGAAAAGATGGTTTTTATCTAACAATTTACAGATACAGATGTCAATAGCACTGACCATAAACCAAATTATTATTCATCACTCAAGTGTTATTTTCTCTTCTCATACATACCTACATCTTCACCTGTGTCCTCGAGCAAAGGTAAGATGCACATTATTCCCCAAAAGCCAATAAAAGTCGCAAAACCAGCTAAGATTTTGTTTACTTCTCCTGGAACCTAAGACAATTGAAAATAATATAAAATGTTTTATCTGTACTAATCCAATAACTCCACAAAGTTATTGAATTCAGAATTTTCTATTATAAAGTATGATAGATAAAGTGTTATAAATGTTACTTAGTGGAAAACCCAAATCTTTCTATGATTCTAAAACATTTTTCCCAAAAGATTTCTCACTGAGTTTGCAGTTACAGAAATGTATGTATTTTTTCCTTATGTATATCAATAAAAATAATTTAAAAGCCTTGGATAAGTCCAACAGAAATTTTCAGTTTCTTACCACTTTTTGCCTCATAACACTTTCTTGATATTTTGCTTGTGATATTCTACAGACATATCATGAGCTGATTAGCATGTTCAGCATTTCCTGTTTCTCAGTAGTTAAAAGTTTAATAATACTGAGAATTTTATAGTTGTGTCAAGTTTATACACATGGAAATTTATATTTAAGTGAAAAATCTACCATTTGCTTTGGCATGACAATTGGAGCCTCCTCATTATCTGATAAACTGTCTGGTTCATTAGTTATAATAACTGAAAAAGAAATTTTAATTCTAATCCATATTGTTATAATACTCATTATCAGTAATTCCTACATAAGAAAATTTGAAAATACTTAAAAAAATTTAAATCAAAACACTTTTCTCTATCAGACTGCTATATAAGAGGATATCAATTTGGACAGGTAATTTTGACATGTTTACATACAATTTTCTAATGTGTAAACAAAATTTTTATAAACATTTTACACTGCTGAGAAATTTAAAAAATCCTATTAGGAATCTACTCATAGTAGTTATTGCAAAGTGGTTGAAGTGATAAAAGTCAGGCATCAGGTTATCCACAAAGCATTCACTTTGTCCAGTTGCCACTGGACAAAATCCTTTTGAGGTGGTTGGCTCTATAACCACTTTGTTTACTATGTTTGTGGATTAAAACAAATGCAACAATTTAAAGTCTTTTTGGTATTCTTTGTTTGCTTGGACAAAACCAAGAAGTAACAATAAATATAAATAATGACTTATATGCCCAAAACCAAAAATAGCTTAGTCATCTTTAGAATTAATAAAGGGAAAAGCGGCTTTTCACTTCCACTTTTTTGGTTTTTATAGAATTCTCTTTACATCAAGAAGTAAAGCTCAGCAAGTGGATGGTTGGGTTCTCTGACTTTTCTTCAACTTTTGTAACTAGACCTTCATGAAAACCATTGCATTATATCTGAATAAATTGTATTATTATCTTTATGAATTATGTTGGAAGTAACTCAGAAATAAAATGCACCATGGGTAACAAAGCACATAAAATTTAACAAAAAGTCCACAATCATGTAAGCAATTTATTAATAGATGTTAGGATTTGTGTTTTTCTCATACAATGTATTGAAGAAAAAATTTTAGAAGATATTTTCCAGCCTTAAAATACTCCCTAAAATATTGAAAATTGTATTTATTTCTTTTCTTCCTTTTTTCTTGGGAGGTAAATTAGCTTTTTTTCAGAAAGCTGTTATTAGGATATGTAACTAGCCGGTAACTGGGAAATAACTGTAATTGACACCTACTCTGTCCCAGACACCAAGTGTGGCCATCACTGTCATCACTCCACTTCCACCACTTGGAACACTCAGCTGGCTCCCAACTTCCAGTCCTTAGGTGTCTATATCTCTCTGTGTAAGGGCTCGTTTTCTGGAACCATAGAGCTATCCTGCCCACCCAGAAAATCGGGAGTTGTCCGGAAATTAACACCTGCCCTAGCAGCCCTCAATGACTAACAGAACTCTGTGTACAGAGAACCTCAGTCCCCCCATCTGGGGGTGGGGTAATGCTGAATCGTATGTTAATACACTACCCGGGTTGTTCCCGAGAGGAAGCCCAGTCACCCACCGGGATAGTGAGCTTCGTGATGTGTGCTCTATTGATGACTTTAATGTCTCAATATTTCCATTTGGTTAGCCCTATTTTCTGGGGTTAACTCTCAAATAAACTGCTTGCGTCTTAATCCTTGTGTGAGCATGTACTTCTAGGAGACCCTACACTAAGACACCTTGCCAGTGTTTTTCCAATAAATGTTGTATTATTTATTCATCACAAACCAGCTTGAATGAGATTTTACAAAGACTACCTCATAGTAGTGTACTTATAATTGAACTAAAATAGCACTTAGGAAACAGTAAAACCATTAATACAACTTCTGTCAGTAACCATGAGGAAAACCCAAATAAACAGGACCATATTATCAATGGAGCTGGTTATATCTAATCGAGATGGTCAAGGATGGTAACGATCAATAAATTTATACCACCTAGGTACTCATAGAAAAAGTTTAACCAGTACATAATATTTTGATTTATTTAACTTGAGAAAATATATATTGACATGACTCAAAAACAAATAACGAAAAATGAACAGAACTTTAACTTTTAACAACAACAACAAAAAAAAACTTTTGTGCATTTCTTGGTCACAAAATCACTCTGGCTGGATAGCAGTTGGAGTGAGTGTGAGGTGGGGCCAAGCCTGAGCCCACGATGCAGCTGGCTCCCATTTCCTACTAGCCAGGCAGCACAGACCCTACTGGTTGCCATGAGATTAGAGCCATGGATACGAAAACTTGGCCACCACAGAAAACACATGATCAACTTGGGAGAGAAAGAGAAAAAATATTCACATTAATATCTTTGTTGTTATTGTCCTTTTGTTTGGTTTCTTTTTTAGTTTCCTTTTTAATATTTGGAGAATACTTCTGAGTCAAATTGGCAGTGGGGTCCTGAAATGCAGACAGATATTAATGAGGATTAGAGGAAAGAAAATAAACCGTATCTAAATGAGAGACTTGCTAGGGCAAACAGTTCTTCTATTACACTTCAATAAAGTATCATTTGTTACCATACTAAGCAAGTTATGTTTTACATTATGACTCAGTTTATACATCTTGTTTTACTTAGTGGGTCACATTGGGACAGACTCTTCATTTATAATTTTTAATTTTTTAAGTATTTTAGTTTGGGTAAAACCAAACATAGAAATACCTGAGTTTTCATTGGATTCAATGCAAAAGTTTTAACATTGTTTTCCTGTAGAAATAGTGTTCCCAGTGGTAGTTAGAGCATCAGTGTAGCCTGCAAATGCTTGTTTATCCCAATATATTTAAAGTATGTTAGTCTATGAATATCACCTATAATAGTTTTCTCAGACTTGAGTAATATATAAAACATTTTAAGAAAAATTCCTTCACACTCCCGGGACTGCTCTAAAATATGTTTTACTTTCAAATATTTTATTTATTTATTTTTAGAGAGAGTGGAAGGGAAGGAAACAGAGAAGGAGAGAAACATCTTTCAGCTGTCTCTCACACATCCCCAACTGGGGACATGGTATGCAACCAAGGCATGTGTCCTGACTGGGAATCGAACCAGCAACCTTTCTGTTTACAGGCCAGCACTCAATCCACTGAACCACACCAACCAGGGCTAAAATTATTATTGAATAAGAGTGAAAAAGTGTATTTTAGTCCCTAATATTGAATCCCTAATTTCTGGACCAGTTTTTAAAACCTGTTAAAAATTGTTTATGTAGGGAAATGCATTCTAAATCTAAAACCAAATTATTGGAATTGATTTGTCCTACATCGATGACTCAGGGTCAACCTGGGCAGAGTCACAATGCTGGACTTTGTCCCTCAGTGAACTGCTGTATCTGCAGAATCCAAGAGTTCTCTTAAGCAACTTTTCCTAGTCGATGTCACTGCAAATTAGGGGACAGGCCCCAGAGATAAGGTACTTCGATGCCGTATTTCCTATGGAGTAGGGCCACAAATTGTACATCTGTAGGTTATGCACTTCCTATTATGGAGTCAAATAATCATGAAGAATCAGAGAGAGGATGGGTCTTGAATTATAATCTTAGTCTCTGATTTTAGGTCAGTAAAAGTCCAAACCATTCAGTATAAGTAGCTGTCTATTCTCATCAAACAAAGATAAGCTCAAAACATCATGGTCTCAGAAAAACACAAGATAAAGCAAATGAACTATTTTTAAAAGTTTTAAGGGAGGATGAGACAAAATAAAATAAAAGGAACAGGTAACTAATGCTAGAACTCAATCGTTCAAACTCTTGTAAAGACCAGCATGTGGGTTACTTGGGGCTGATATTGTCTCATCAAGTAGGACAGAATCAGCAACATCTAATTTTTGCACCAAGTGAGTCAGAATAATGTGTGAGCTGAATTTTTCTTAGGATCTGAAAATGAGTCTAAATAGAAATACGTAACAAGTTCAACTCATTCTTCTGCTTCCAGCCTTATATTAACACACAAAGAATTCTCTCTCTCTCTCTCTCTTTCTTTTTGTCTTTCTATCATTCTACCTCTCTTCCTCCATCCCTCCATCCCTTTATGGCATATTCTCTCTCTACACACACACACACACACACACACATATACACACACACAATTTAATTTATTTTTTGCCACATAAGAAATAATGCATATAGGTAACTGTTCTGTGTGGCACGGGGAACATAGTCCAGCCCTGACTCAGAAAGGTCAGTGGGGAGTGAGGTCCGGCACATAGGACCCACGGCCAGATAGGTTCTCCCATGGGGAATCAGTCCTGCATTGTACCTAGGCTGCTATGAGACATGCTTTTGCTAAAACTCCTTCACCTTGGATTGAGGCAGTAAATGTTTACTACATATTTTAAAGTAACTTCTTAAAGTCTGTGCTAAACCTCCCAAGTATGGAGTGTAACCAGTTCAACCACTTTTCCCCTTGATCTGTAACATCCTTTTCTTTGAAGTAACTAGCAACATTCTTTCCTTTATTTGTAAAAGGTAATCACCTAAAGTGAACCTGTACATAGTAAATGAGGACCATCCTCAATGTAATGGACCCAGAAAGGTAATAAAAGCCTGTCCAGGCAGGGGTTAAGGCCTTCTCTCTCACTGAGAGAGTGGCCATGCCATCCTTTTTTCTCCACAGGACTTCTGTAGTCCCTGTGAATTTGTTCATCGCAGGCACAACACACGGATCCTGCGGGCTAGGGTCTGCATCAAATGCACATACATCTTAAAGTACCATCAGCAAGTCTGATTGGCACTTTCTGAAGTAGAAAACTACATTATAAAGAAATAAACTATTTTTTAAAAATACCCAGACTTGTTCAGTAAATATTATATTTAGCTTAGTTTGCCCAACATTCACCTAGATATTCAAAACAAACCTGTACACATTTCAAAAACTGTCCCAAAACAAGGCTTCTGTTTATTTATTAGCTGTATGTTCAAAAGGATCACACACACACACAAGCACGTTCACGTACATGAAATGACAGTCTGACGACGATCACAGTAAAAAGTTGGGATATCAGAGATGACATCTGATTCAAATGATCATCTTATCAGGCCCAAATATCCCATGTTCTACACAATTTCAAATAAACTCAATAAAAACACACAGTCAATACAAGCATTTAGGGTTAAACCATTAGCTTGATTTGTTGGATTTTCCCTTTTGTTTCCATAGGACACAAGTCAGACTCCTTCCCCTTTGAGATTTTCTGCTCAAATTCTGGCTTTTGTCTGGTTCAAACAAAACCTCAATATGCTGTCTAGCACTCCATTGTCTCTGGAATTTCTCTATGACTCCCTCAATGGTTGCTGGGAAGTAATGGAGCTGGTTTTAGGCATGGACTCCTCCTTTGGACAGATGCCAGGAGCTACAGGGCTCCAGACTGGCGGTAAAACAACGCAGCATCTCCCTAATACCACATAAGTACATCTGCAGTCTTTGAGAATGGCTGAAACTCATCCCAGTCATGTCGTTGACTCATGGGCTAGAACATCAGATTTAATGTGGTTTTAAGGTGGTAAATTCTCCTGATTAAAAGCCAATGATCAATCTGACACATTGTTAATTGCAGAAGATTAATAATACCAAGAATAAGAAAATGAGAATGAAACCAATCCAAGTACACATAGGATAGATGATGTATATATTCTTCACATTAAAAGTGCTTCACAGGCTGTGTTATCTCTGTCCACCTGTCAAACCACATACGAAAGCCTTCTGCATCTAAGGGCAATGAACAAAACAGCAGGTGACAACACATAAAAATCACCAGCAGGAAGTACATTTGTTGTGGCAGAAAGTGTAACATCCATATTATCAGGAGATATTACCTGAATGTCATCACTATAAAGCCCTTTCCATTTGACATAATTTGTTACAAAATTAATGGGATTGTGATAACAATAACCAGGTGAGGCACAGTGTGGAAGATGTGCAACCCTGTCATTCCAAAATGAAAATAATTTATTGCCTTAGCGCAGGCTGTTCAAATAATGGTTGAAGTCCACTGTCTGACTGCATTATTATCAGGCCACAGCCATCCACACAGAAATGCATTAGCCAAATTGTTCTCCATCACGAAAATGTGTGCTCATGATTTATGAAAGCTGAATAAATTACTCAAAAAGAATCACCTTCTCAAAAATGTTTAATGTTAATATATGTGGGGGTGATGGTAGAGAGATACTATTTCTTTGAAATCTAAAGAGACAAGTTAATAAAAAGCTTCCATCTGGCTTTGAAACTGCTTGTATATTGATGAAAACAGCTAGTTAAATCACAGTTTTAATGAAGATTTAGTTCTCAAAGTCTGTCTTTTCCCAAAACATAACAATTTCCAAGACATCAAAAGTGCCCTGTCATATGACATATGCTGTTTGAAATACTTTTTTATTACACTCAGCAGAAAGGTAAATAGACTATTTAAATAAACTTCATGCAATTGGAATCATACACCTGCCTCTTTGCTTACTTTTCTGTTAGAAGAAATTGCCAAATTTATAAATGAGAGCTGAGCATTCAGCACTCTACAAACACTATGTGCCTCTGGGAGTCAGGGGACAGACAGCTTTTGAAACATTTTCCATTACAACACTCCTTTACTAGTATAAATTGGACTTGTCTTCCTACTTCTAGAAAATAACAAGCAATAATCTACTTTGTAGATCTAGGCTTCCTTAAGTTTACTTTCTTTTCCCTTTCTTGTTTGTACATTCTTTTGGTTTTGTTTTTGGAAAATCGCAGGTAAACACAGCAGAAGAGAAGAGCTCTTTCTTTATAAGAAAAATAGAGAATAATATCAAATATGACACTGGACTTTAGAAATGGATTTTATTTCTAAGAATATCTCAGTTTTGCCCTGATACACTGTCAGTATCAGACCACCCCCTGAGTTTTCATTGACAACTCCCTGCATTTTAAGAGAAATCTCTACCCACTGACTGTGCAGTCAAATGTCTCACTGGGCTGAGAGGTATAAAGTACAACCTGAGATGGCTCCGTAATAATAGTTGAGCAGATGAACATGCTCCCTGGAACTACAGGGGGTGATTCTTCTTCTTTTCTTTTTTTTATCCTCATGACATACAGTTTGCAGTCTCAAGTTTCATAATACTGGTGATTGATGATTTAGAAAAACTCCAATTAACTTGGAAAATTATATGCATTAAAAATTGGTCCTTCAAATTCATCAAAAGAAAAAAAAAAAAAAAGTAGCCCGTATGCTGCATGGACTACCCGCAAATGGAATAAGTAGAATTAATTTGGAAGAAAGGCTATAATCATTCAGATAAAAATATAAAAATGATCATTGAATGAGTGTTATATAGTCAAACATAATGTAATTTCTAAAAATTTCCATGACTCATTTTTAGATGAAAATGAGCAATTTTGTTATCCTTCTAGTTATAAAATGTATGTTTCTCAAAAGTTGTGTGTGAACCACCATTTTTCTAAATAAACCCTTACCTTTAAAATAACAGAAATAATATACCAAGTTATTATTTCATCTTACATTAAATAATTGTAGGTCCAAAGCAATTTGATACACAGATTACCTCAATTACTCATCATGCCAAACCTGCAACCTTCAGAAATGATCATTTCTATTTCTTTAGCCATAGAACTATTTCTATTCCACTAAACCATCTGCTGAAATAAAATTTATTTTGTAAATTAAAGATTCTTGATTTTATATATTCTATATATATAAAACATTTTAAAAATTGGAATTTTATAATATATGTGATTCAAACCTAACCAAAATCCATTTGAATCATTACATTAAACTTTTACATTTTTAAATAACATTTGTCAATAATCCCTTAATAATCTTTTCAAACTAAGTGAATTTGTGTGTTCCCTTGCTTCTTGCTGGAAATCACCCAGGTCCAAAACAAAAAAGCTAGGATGATTCAAACTTACTTCAAAAGTAGAAAGGTTTAGTTGTGTCTTACTGCATAACTGGGAGTTCTCCATATTAAATTTTATATAGATTACAATATTTAGTAAAGTATAAGGCATAAAATATGCTATTTTTAAAGTTGAAATTTATATTATTAAAACTTTGTAGTAACTGCAGCAATAATTTAGAACATAGATCAAAACAAATTTTTCCATGAAATAATATTCTATCATGAACATTGTTTAGTATTGCTAGAACTGACATCAAAAAATACTTTTATGTAGTTATATATATTTTTTAAAGTTCCCTATAGATTAGCCTTTCTTTACTACATAACATTTGAGCTGACTGCTTCCACCGCCCATCCTTGTAAGCCAACAACGTTTTTATTCTTCAATAGTGACAGTATCAATAAAAACAAAAGTTCTTAATTAGAGTTATCTATAAATCACTTTTATTACTTTAATGACAGATTTAAGGTAAAATCAGAGAATCTTATAGATACTCTTTAATTAATCCTCAAATGACCCTTTTGTATTTTAGAAAAATCTGTGATATCAATATGAACAATATATTATTGGGAGTCAAGAGAGAACCTAGGGAGACCAGCTAGGAGGATTTTTATGTAGTCCAGACAATGCACAATGGTGGTTTGGTCAATAATTGTAAAAGTGAAGATATTGAAAAGTGGTCAGATCAGAATTGTATTACAGAGATACAACCAGTAGTCCCTTCTGATAGCAAGAATGCAAGGCAGAAGAGAAAGGAACAACCAGGAATGTACATTGGGTGTTATCCTGCAGAGCTGGACAGTGGGTGCCCTAATTTCTATAATGAGAAGGACTTGTGGAAAAAATAATACTTAGGGCTTGGATATCTAAATTTCGGGGGGAAATTTTAGTTTTGAAAGTCTGTTCCTTAGAGAAGTGGAGACCTCAACAGGACAGTGGGTATTGAGTCTGACTCTAAGAAATGAGGTCCAGACTCTATATAAATCTGAGAATCATCAATGTCTGAGATATAGAAATGTATATTAAAGTTATCACTGTGGAGACAATAAAATAAAAGAGAAGATTATTGAACTTTGGGGATGCCCAGCTTACTTGAACATATAGAAATCTTGTGTGTCAAAGCAATCTAGATGAGATTAGAGAACTAAAAACAGAATTTCCAATTAGATAGATGATAGAGGATAGATTGATGATAGATGATGATGATAGATAGATAGAGAGAGAGAGAGAGAGAGAGAGAGACTGATAGATAATGATAGAAAAGCAGGTCAGTTTCATGCCATGGAAGTTAAGAAAACAAAAAGTTTCAAGAAAAAGGGAAATGTCATCAATTTTAATTGTTGCGAATAAGACATCCAAGAAGATGGGCACTGGCTGCATAGCTCAGTTGGTTAGAGAATAATCCTGACACACTACAGTTGCAGGTTTGATCCCAGTCAGGACACATATAAGAAGCAACCAATGAATGCAAAAATAAGTGGAACAACAAATTGATCTATCAGGAAAAAAAAAAAAACAAAACATCTAAGAAGACAAGCATAGAGACCTGACCACCAACTTGGAAAAACTGTGGGTTATTTTCTATGATACTTTTTAGTGAATTTGTGATCTGGAACCCAATTAGAGTAAGTTAAGGAGATAGTGGGTAGTGAGGAAACAATCCTTAGAGTATAGACAATGTGTGTGTGTGTGTGCGTGTGTGTGTAAGTAGAGAGCAGGCAAATGGGAGTCGTGAAAAAAAGAATAAATTATTTTCCTTTAAGATGGATGACATTACAGTTGGTTTGACGAAATAAAGAATGCCACAGTGAGTTAAGAATTGAAGAATTGATGCTTAGAACATAAAGACAATAATTGCCTGAGTGAAACCCTTTCGAGTGGGGAGGATGTAAGATCCATGATATCCACGCTGCCCACAAGGGCAACTTCTTTAACTGTAATGGTTGAAAAGGCTGAGCAGGTGAGTGTAACAGTTGCAGAAAGGTAAGAAGACATGAGAGAGTTAACTTACAAAATGCAAAGGTGATTTTATTGAAACAATATGGTAGGAGTACCTGGCACATTGATGGTTCATTTGAGATCCGTCACCATAAATATGTAGTGAGCCCAGTCAGCAAGCTCATACACATTTTTTAAAGTAGCTGTCAGTGGTTTGGTACAGGCAAAATATAGGACAATTGTCAAGTGAAGTTTCTAACAGATGGGGAGATAGGAGAGAAATTTAAAGGTATTTGGAAGTGAAAGTGGATAGTGATCAACAAAGGAATCTAAGGCTGGATAAGTAGAAAAGTTTGATATGAGGGGGAAGCAAGCCAGCATGAGAGAATATAGGAGGTTTTTATGTATAATTCAAAGTGTGTTTATTCCTACAAGCATCTGAAAGGTGGAAAAGTTAAATATTTGGGTGTAATGTGAGTATATGAACCTGTGTGTGGATACATCATTAAGAGGACCAGACAAGAAGGGGAGAGAAGTGAGAGAAGCAGGGAAAGCAGTTAAAAGAGAAATGGATTTATTTGAAGGAGGCATTTCACCAATAACCAAAATAAAAGAGCCGTGATTAAACATGCCAAGCTTCTTACTCAACAACTACTTAATGCAAATTCTCAGGTAAAAGATAAACAGCACAAAATTACATTTCTATATTGAAAAATTACACATTCAATAAAATCTAGTAGTAAATACTCAACAGATAATCAAATGAGCTCTGTTTAGATAATAAAGTTATATTCAATTTTCTAATCTATCATAAAATGTTTTCTAAATATTATTTTCTAATAAAATTTTAGATATGTTAGAGGTGCTAATACCATAAATTCTGCAGCTATATAAAATTGAAGAGTATAGTTCTTATATTACAATTCATCTGTAAATGAATTTTTGAATAACTTATTACATACATTTATATTTAATATGACAATATTATATAAACCATAGAGTGGCTTTGAGTTTTAAAGTTTGGGAAATTATAGTTCAAAATATCTTGTTTTCCATCAAATTCTGTACAAATGTGGGAAGCTGCAAGATGATTCTTGTGTCTCATTGCACAAGCATTAGGGCACAGTTCCTTCTCCAGATCAGGCAAACCTGGCTTTAAATTTCCACTCCCTTGACATCCTAGTTGTACCAATATCTTAAAGTCTCATTTTCCTCATTATGGTAGTAGTAGTACACTATCCCTGTGCTCATTAGGTTGTGGGAGAAATAAACGAGTCGTTGATCATAAAGCTTTTGTCCCAACCACCAGAGCATCCTAAAACATCAGTTAGGGGCAGCTACTCCAACTGCAGAGGCATGGCTTTAAAGGAAATCATAGCTTTTATTCTTTTCTTAATTACAAAAAGAATACATCAAAAATCACAAGAACAAGATATATAGCTCTAGAAAAATTTGAAAAAAAATGGAAGTGTAAATAAAATAATCACATAAGATGGATGATATTATGGTAGTTTTGATGAAACAAAGAATGCTATAGAGAGTTAGTAATTCACTTAGAAGATAAAGAGAATAATTCATTGGTGGAATTATTACTAAATGGCATTGTGCTATAAGAACTTCTTGTCAAAAGAAAGACAAAGATTTTTCTTTTTTCTTTCTCTCATTTTAACAAATGTTGAGCATTAAAAAAATTCTGTACTATTAAATAGTGAGGAAATGAATGATTACTTAATAACTAGTACTGGGCCACTTGTTTACCTAACACAGAAAAGAAACAAGAAACATTTAATTAATTGTCAAGTGCTGGAAACAACCTAAGTGCCCATCAGTAAATGAGTGGATCAAAACACTCTGGTACATTTACATAATGGATTACTATACAGCAGAAAGAAAGAAAGAAAGAAAAAGAAAGAAAGAAAGAAAGAAAGAAAGAAAGAAAGAAAGAAAGAAAGAAAGAAAGAAAGAAAGAAAGAAAGAAAGAAAGAAAGAAAGAAAGAAAGAAAGAAAGAACTCCTACCCTTCAGGACAGCATGGATGGAACTGGAGAGCATCCAGTGAAATAAGCCAGGTGGTGAAAAACAAATACCATATGATCTTACCTATAAGTGGATCTTAATCAACAAAATAAACAAGCAAGCAAAATATAACCAGAGATGTTGAAGTAAATAATAAACTGACAGTAAACAGTGGGGTGGGGAGAGGGATAAAGGGGGAAAGAAGGAGACAGTTCATCAAGGGACAAACATAAGGACCCATGGATAAAGCCAAAGGTAGGATTGATGGTAGGAGGTAGGGGTGAATGGTGCAGAGGACGGTGGTGGGAGGAAAGTGGAGACAACTGTTTAATTGAACAACAATTAAAAAAGGTATATAAAAATACACTTTATCTATTTATTATTTTTTAAATATTTTTAAAATGATAGAGTTTCCATAACAGATGTGTATTCTTGGAAACATTTAAAGAAATTGCTTCTTATAATATATGATTACATTTATTTAATATACAAAACCAGACAGAACTTATCTGGGCTATTATAGAAAGGTAACAATTATCTCATGTTGGGGAGTAGTGTTTGGAAAGGGACATAAGGGGGCTGCTGAGGTATTAATAGTATCTTGTGTATTTTTTTTTAACCACAAATATTTTTGTTAATTAAAGGTGACACAATATTATATTAGTTTCAGGTGTATAACCCAGTGATTAGGCATTTATGTAACTTAGGAAGTGATCACCCCAATAAATTTAGTACCAATTCAACACCATACATAGTTATTATAATATCATTAACTATACTCCCTATGCTATACTTTACATCCCCATGACTACTATGTAACTGCTAATGTGTATTTGTTAATCCCTTCACCTTTTTCACCCACCCCTCCAAACCATTCCTTTTAGCAACCATCAAATTGTGCTCTGTATCTGAGTCTGTTTCTGTTCTGCTTGTTTGTTTATTTTGTGTTTTAGATCCCATATATAAGTGAAATCATATGGCATTTGTCTTCCTCTGTCTGACTTATTTCACTCAGTGCCATACCCTCTAGGTTCATCATGCCACTGCTATAAGATTTCATGTTTTCATGGCTGTACTATATTCCATTATACATATGCAACACTTTGTCTTTATCCATTCTTCTATTGATGGACACTTAGCTTGCTTCTGTATCTTGGCTATTATAAATAATGCTACAGTGAACACAGGGATACATACATTCTTTCAAATTAGTGTTTTTGGT
Organism: Tonatia bakeri; assembly: GCA_004024845.1. Taxonomy (NCBI): domain Eukaryota; kingdom Metazoa; phylum Chordata; class Mammalia; order Chiroptera; family Phyllostomidae; genus Tonatia; species Tonatia bakeri. Next base: position 79,007 of record PVIA01003841.1, read on the forward strand.
TTACAAATACCCAGAAGTGGAATTGCTGGATACTTTTTTATGTCTAGTTACATAGCCTTTGTTTTAAAGTCTATTTTGTCCATGTAAGTATTACTACCCCACCGTATTTTTTTTATTTCCATTTCATGAAATATCTTTTACCATCTCTTTCAGTCTGTGTGTGTCCTTCAATCAGAAGTCTTTTACAGACAGCCTATGAAAGGATTTGTTTTATTATCCATTCATCCTCTATATGTCTTTTAATTTTAGAGTTTAATCCATTTTCATTTAAAGTATTTGTTGATAGAAATGCATTCACTGCCATTGTATTATTAATATTTTTAATCGTTTTTTCTTCTTCTTAAAGAACACCTGTTAAAATTTCCTGTAATACTGGTTAAGTGATGATGAAAAATCCTTGTAGTGTTTTTTGCTTGTTTGTTTGTTTGCCTGGGAGACTTGTTAATTCTCTTTCAATTTTAAATGATAGTCTTGCAGGGTAATATAGTCTTGGGGGTAGCTTCTTGCTTTTCATAGCTTTGAATATTTCATGCCAATCTCTTCTGGTTTGAAATGTTTCTGCTGAGAAATCAGCTGATGGTATTATGGGAGCTCTCTTATAAGTAACTAACTGTATTTCCCTTGCTGTTTTTAAGATTCTTTGTCTATAACCTTTGGCATTTTAACTATGATTTATCTTGGTGTGGGTCTCTTTGGTTCATCTTGATTGGGAGTCTTTGCCCTCCCTGGACTTGTATGTCTATTTCCTTCACCAGATTAGGGAAGTTTTCAGTCATTATTTTTCACATAGGTTTTCAATTCCTTGTTTTCCATCTTCTCCTTCTGGTTTCCTCATTATGCATATGTTGGTATGCTTGAAGTTGTCCCAGAGACTCCTAATATGATTCACATTTACTTGGATTCTGTTTTCTTGGGTGTTTTCTGCTTTCTTATCTTCTAAATTTTTTATTTAAGCTTTTCCTTCATCTACTCCACTGTTGATTCTCTGAAGTGCATTCTTCATTTCAGTTAGTGTATTCTTTTTTTATAACTGGTTCTTTTCTATGTTTTCTAGTTCCATTTTTATGTTTCCTATCTCTTTGTTGAAATTCTCACTGAGATAACCTAACCTTTCCCTTAAGTTCATTGAGCATCCTCGTAACTGGTGGTTTGAACTCTGTATCTGGTTGATATCAGGACTTATTTTGGCATGGCTCTGGTGCCTGCTGAGTCTTTCCCTTGAGTGTGGAGGAGATTGGGTGGTGCTTTCATGTGATCTGAGGCTGTCTACCAGGTGTGCTGGCTTCTAGGGCCTCCTGGGAGGTGGAGACCAAAGTCAGCCACCACCTGTGCCCTTCCTGGTTCCTCCTGATATGAGCTACAAAGCAATCTGCATATGACTGCTAGTTGTGCTGGGATTGGAGGTGCTCAAAAGAGGCCAAGCTGTAATTCAAGTCTTGCTGTCTCTAGTGCCAGGCTTGAGGCCTCCTAGTAAGAAGTATGGGTCACACTGAGGCCAGAGGCTGATTATTTGATAGATTTTAGGACAATCTAAAGCATGAACCCAAACAGGCCATTTGTATGGAAAAGTCACTGGGAACAGCTTGGGTTGGTGTGACAATTTGGATGAGGTGGGGTCTCAGGGAATCACTAGGGTAGGGCAAAAAAATGTTAGCCAGGTTGATGGAGACTCAGATATAGCACTTACCTGCCTGCTCTGTGGAGGTAGGGTTTAGAACAGGAACAATGGATTCTGTCAGTGTTTGTGTCTAGGACAAGGCTGCCCCTCCAGCTTTTGTCCTGATGCCAGACAACTCAGTTTCTCCCAGTGTGTCCCTGGTTCTTTTCAAGCTGCTTCCCCAAGGCTAGAAATCAGAGTGAGTGAATCTGAGTATGTTTGAGCTTGAGTCCTTTGAGAGGAATGCCTGGGAATCAAATTGAACTCTGTCTGAGCCATAATCTGAGCTGTTTTTTATAGCCAGAAGTTATGGGGACTTCTGCTTTTCCTGGTTCTGAGACCCTATGGTGTGGGCCTGGGATAAGGGGTTCCTTGGTGGGAACATATGCATCTGTGAGATCCCTCTCTTGCTTTTTATTTGCCACATGTGGGTGTGGGACTAGCCCGTTCTGCTTCTCTGACCCTCCTACCAGTCTCAATGTGGCTTCTTCTGTTATTTCCTACCTGTAGGACCTCTTCATCCAGATTTTAGGTGGTTCTGAATGATGGTGGTGTTGTAGTTTTGTTGTAATTTGGATGTGATTGTGGGAGAATTCGAGTCCTGCACATACCTACACTGCCATCTTAACCAGAACCAGCATCATGGGTCTTTCTTGGGGTGATGTTCCATGGAGTCACTTCATTTTCAGTGGTGCACTCAAAGAATAACACCTCATGTTCTTATGGCAAAACAAAATTCAAAGCCCATGTATATAATATAGATGCTGAATAACAGCCAATTCATAATAAAATCAACTTATTACTCCCTCTTTATATATACAACTAATCATATTCTATTATTTATACAAAAACACAAAATAATGTTCTCATGTGAATTTGGTTCCAATGTTGACAGATATTTTTTCAAGAAAGTTTTGATTATCCAGTATGTGAGTATAGAAATCTGATTCAGCATGCAATCAGGAAAAAAGTTTCTTTTTACCTCAATTTTTATAAATTTCTATATCTGCAAATTTTAACATCACTGAATAAAGGAATAAACAGAAATTGTACATCTGAAAAGATACCGGTATGAAGTTTATTTTACACATCTTCATGCTAACAGTATATTGTTGTCATTGATTATATATATATATATATATATATATATATATATGGAGAGAGAGAGAGATGTTTTTAATAAAGTAATTTTCTCCTTATACTTTGTTCATTACACAATTGATGTAAAACTTCCTTTTGTGTGCTTTTGCACGTGTGTGTACATGTCTGTGAGTGTGTGTATTTCAAATGTTTGCCTTTATGGCTCTAAAGCAGATAAAGATTCAGAATACCTGTAATCATATAAAAACTATATAGTGCATTTTAAATGTTTATTGTTCATATATGCCCAGTGGCAGATGGTGACATGCCATTTTAGAGCCACCTAGAGGCACAAAAATTGTCCCATGTTTTTCATTTTGGCAGATGAACATGCCCCTTTGGCCTACTTTAGAAAATAACTAAAAGACTTTATACCTTCAAAACAGATTGTATTTACAGAGCAATGTGTGCAATTCAGCCAGGGTGGTGCTGTAGAAAAATTTCAGAATCAGTATAATCAAACGTATAGTATAGTTGGTATGAAACTTTGGACATGAAAGTAGCTTGACTGCTTACTATGTATCTGCTCCACTTACAGCATTTTAATGAATCCTAAGTAATTATTTTTGAAGCAATATTCAAGTAAATTTTAACAAATTTATGCATTCCAAATAACTTATTTTAAATGTGAAATTTCATACAGAATTCATTTCTTAATATTGGCACTGCTTGTTAAGCTCTCATGTTTTAATTTGGTATATCGATAATTAGAGATTCTAATAACCACTCAATTTTTAATCTGTGAATATAATTTTTAAAAGTAAGTAGAGTCATCAGATTTTCATATTACTTTCTAAATTTATCTCTCCTTTATATATTTGAAAAGCAATGTATCCATATAACTTATTGGATCTTTTTTCCAGTCTTTTTTATATTTACTGCAGTCAGAAAATATAAATATTACCTAAAGGCAACACTGCCAGACTTTTGGACCTGGGATGATCTTTACAGTCATCTAAAGGGAGTGGGGGAGGGAAGCTATATTTGGTTTAAAAATATTATCTAATATGTTTTTGAAAATACAAAATGCCTAGACAAGGGGAGCAAAAACTTTTTCTGTAAAGGGTTAGACAGCAAATATTTTAGGGTTCGGGTGCCATATAGTCTCTGTGACAACTGCTCAACTCTGCCACCACTGCCACAGATAATACAAAAGTAGCCACAGATAATACAAAAAGATTGGGTACCCCTGTGGCCTAATAAAACTTTATTTATAAAAACATAAGGAGAGCACACTTTTGCATGCTGGCTATAATTTGCAGATACATAGTCTAGATTCTCTGAAGAGTTGACGGTGTGAGGGATGTACTGAGAAGGTTAAGCATTTTAAATGTGTTAGTATGTGAATTGAGAGCCAGAGAAGAATGTTTTTGGAGAAAGGAGGGTTATCATAGTAAGAAAGCAAATAGTCTGAGAAGCAGATTTTCAAAATGATACAATTCAAATTCAGATGATGGGGAGGTGCATGTGAGGGAGATGCTGTCTGTAACAACTGTTGCATGCAAACTGACCTGCTTACTGAATACTAACTGCTGCCATTCAGGAGCCTCAGGAAATGAATGATAATCCTAAAGCATTGGCAGGGAGGTGTAAGATAGCTAAATTTATATGTTCAAAGAGACCTAGTATCCACAAATTTATGTACTAGCTTTGTCTTTTCCTTTCCCTCTTTGTGCCATGGCTCCATTATTTACAGATTATTTTACACATTAACCCAACCTGTGATTCGTTTAGTTTTACTTTTCCCTCCCAACCAGACCCTGAGCATTTAGGGTAAGACCTCTCTTCTTTACCTTGGCATCACTAGGGCTTATCTCTAGTATGACAGTGTTTTGCCCAGAGTCAGTGACCATTAAATAATGGAATTATACAATTGAATTATTGCATTGTATACTGTCTTGAGTGCAAATGATAGCCCTGAGGGCAGGGAGGGATATATGTTGATGCATCTTAGTTTTATTCACATCCCATTTTCACTTTAACCTCAGGAAAGCCAGTGATTTCTCATTTGCTTCTTGCTTCTTTGATCTATAGGTGACTTTGCTTTACCCAGCCCTGCCCCCAGCGTGGCTTTTCCAGGACAGCACTAGATTTTCCTGACCTCTAACTAAAACTCGCTGCTCCTTCACCTCTTTCTTTGAGGCATGTTAGGTGCCTAATTGGCTAAAACGGTGAGTTTGTATAAGGGAGGAGTAGAAGGAAAATGTAAAAATTGTAATTGTAATCACTTTCTTCCTATTACAAAAGTAATACCATGTACTGTCATAAATCAGAAATTATGAAAACATGTTAATGGGAAAATCAAAGTCTTTCAGAGAAACTATTGTTAATATTTATAAAATATTTGTAAAATAAAATCTTAAATGTGATACCACAGCATATGCCATTTATATCTACTTTGTCATTGCGCGGCCTTCTCATTTTGTTAAGTATTCATTTACAACCTCATTAAATGTCTATATATTTGTGCCTATATTAAATAATAGTATTTATTGACTAGTAAGGGGCAATTTCTGTTCTGAACATTGAGGATATAGCAAGATATAAGATTCCTTTTCTCACAGATCTTATATTGTAATTGGGGAGATAACAAAGAGAAAAATCACATAAATATGATAAACTTGGCTTATAAAATTGCTATACACAAAGTAAAATTAACTAAGGTATGTAAAGGTATGCATTATTTTTCCTTTCATGCCTTTTAATTAAAAATGTATTTATATAAATACAATAAACATCTAGTTACACACACACACACACACACACACATATAAATTTCTAATTATATCCTGCAAGTAAATTCCTAATAATGGAATGATAGAATGGCTGGTTCAAAGCATATGCATATTTTTAAAGACAGTATATATTTCCAAATGTCAACTAACACACATTTAACATTATTTAGACTTCTATCAACAGATTACAAGACTGTCATGGTCACTGCCTGCCAATGTGCTTTCAAATATGACATGAAGGAAATTTCAACAATACATCGAGGTTAGTATTATTATTTCCATTTCATCAATGAAGAACATGAGGACAGAGAGGTTGAGTCACAGTTCAAAGCAATGTGGCTTTTATAGAAGCCCCAAAGTGCCATAGTCTGAGTGTACACTCCTAATGTGCTGTGTGTTCACATTTCCAGAAAATATCACATTAGTATGGAGGCTTCACTAAGCCAAAGGGAGGGATAGAGAAATACCTGTTTGGGGCTACTATAGCAATAAAGAAATATTCTGTTTCTATGTTTTCCGAAGTTGAGCCTGAACAACTGGATATGCAAGTAAGAAACATCTTCAAAATGAATAACTCTTGTTAAGACAATGAGTCACAGAAAGACAGACTAAAATGTGATAAAAATTATATTTAATTTGGATAATGATCAATGGTCAAATTCGCCATCTTAGTGTGCTTTGTTCCATCAAGTATGGTCTCTAACTGACCTAAAACTAGCACGATATGATAAATCTACTCCTTGCATAGAGTAATAAGCAACCACAGTGAGGTCTGGGACTTGTGTTCCAGCTCTGGAGGGCCAACACTTTCTCTCTGTGCAGAAATGTGTTCCCTAGAGCTGATGACAGTCATGTGTGCCCTCCAGTGGCACCATGCTTAGAGCACTAAACCACCACAGTGGTGAATAAAGGGAAAAAATTACAGTAACAACTGAATGTTTGAAATCATGTGTCAGCTTCCAGAGCACAGCAACCCTCAATTTAGGCTTTTCTGACAAATGCCACCTAAGGAAACCTAACTGGTAGATCTGTGCACACAGCAATGTCACCTACATTATAGCCACTGGAATTGTTTACAAAAATCAAATTAATTTATAATCAATGAGTGACTGAGTGTTATTTCAGAGGCTATTCTCTGATATGAGGTTTTGAATTTTAACTAGACCTTTCCCAGCTGGAGGTTAGTATATTTCTCCCACTGATTCTATTTATATAGAAATCAAGAAATAAAGAGAAGGTGCTACTGTTTTTAAGAGTGTTTCTTCTTTACCAAGACTGGATTTATATATTCTTTATTCTCCTTGAAACCATATTTTGCTTCAGTTGTCTTCTAAATGGGATATCCGATTTTCTTCTTCACATAGCTATAGCTGCTGTGAAGTAAAAGAAGGCATCAGTCTCCACTAATGCACTGCCAGGCTGACAGCCGTGCAGATCATTCACTCTGCTTCATGATGCCTACATCAAATCCATGGCTGAGACTCCGAGTGTCTCTTACTACCAAGGTGAAAACTACTAAGAGATGGAGTTTATCACTACCAGTAATCTCAGGTACTTTTTTGTAATGTGCACACTGAAACACTCATTTTTCATTACTACTAAAATTTGACAAACTTTGGTAACATCAGATACTGCTCGATGCTCATTATACTGCTATAGAATTGCCCAAAACACAAACATGCAATGGACTCTCATTGCAATATGCATGAGAAGTGATGTGACTGAAAATATAACTGTACTTTATTGCATGTCCATGCACTTAAGTATTTTATCTTGGGATCACTGAAAAATACTATGCTCTGGGTTTTCTGTATAATTTTAATCATAAATATACCTAGGGTAGATAATCTAATGAATCTAAATGTTATTTTTATGTTATTAAAAAAAGCTAAAAGAATTTCAGGGTCATTTGTGTCAGAATTCACAACATTAACACACAAAATATTGAAAAGCACTGCTAAATAATTATTATGTGTTGAGAAATTTTGTTTTAGATTTTATCAAGTACAGGTAAAATAAGAACTTCAAAAATACCCCTGAATTTGGTCAAAATAGTTAAATATTTTGATAAAATTTACTATACACACACACATTTACCTAAAACTAGGAATTGCTAAATTACTCACTCAAAAGAAAAGATTAAGAGGATCATTTCGTGATAAAAAAAAGGTTTTAGTGGTAAAATTTTATTGATGTGTCATGTTTACTATTCATAGGGTCATTTGGTTAGTTTAGAGACCTTTGCTATGATAGTTTTAAATATCCTCACAAGGGTGACCTGAAGAGGATTTTGTATATTTAACCCAATCTCTATTCACCTCTTCTATAATACTTTCTTTCCATGCAAGTCGTTCTATTTTAGGGAAACTCTACTTCCAATTGTGCAATAAAACTATCTTTCTTGAGATTAAATAAACTCATATAAACAAAATGCAGTCTTTAGCGCTGTTATGAAATCAGCCAAAGGTAGGCTCTCTCTCTATATCGGCCTCTAGATTATTCATTTCTTTACAGCAGACTGATTCGTTGGCTCAAAGTCCCATGGGTACCAAACTCATTTTTTTTTTTACAGAATCAATTGTTTTAAAGCCCAGATAAGCAGATGTTTAGACATTTAGAGTGTGACTGCTTCGCATACCCTGTGAAATTACACCCAACATCTGTTAGCCATAGATAAGAGAAGCTACAAAGACTCTTAGCTGTTGCTGTCCTTTAGATTTCTGTGACCTAGAGACTCTCCTCCTTGTTGTTGAGTAACATCTCCCAGACACACAAGCACCCTCTCTCATTCTACTCCCTCTCTCCCTGGGAATTCACCCTTTCTCCTCCTAAGTGGAAGGTAAGCCCCAAGCCTTGCACCTCTGGCCAGTCTCTTGTTGGAAAGGACTTGCCTACCTTGCACACCTGTCAAAGTTTCTATGAGCTACTGCCACCTCATGGTCTTTTTTGCTTTTGTTGTTCAGCCCCAAAGCTCGTGAAACCCCCACAAACATGCACCATGCATGTAAACTCATTTAACAAATATATTTTTTTTATTTTAATGGCTGTTCCCATCACTTTGCTTTTATCAGGAAGTGTTTTTCATTCTTATGTGGTGGACCTTCATATATTCCATAACACAACTCTCTTATTTCCTCTGAGTATTATTTCAACAACAAACATAATTGCTTCAATTCTGATAGCAGGACCTCAAATAACATAGTTTCAGTATAACACTGATGAGAAAAAAATAATTATGCCAGAAGAGGTTCACTGTCAGTGTGGAGTTTGTAGGTTCTCACTATGTGTGTGGGCTTTCTCCCACACTCTGGTTTCCTCCCACACCCCAAAGATGTGTCCATGAGGAGAGTCTGAGTGTCTCCACTGTCCCAGTCTGAATGAGTATGGGTGTGTGTGAGTGTGCCCTGCAATGCAAGGGTGTCCTGTCCAGGACGGCTTCCTGTCTCTTACCCTGAGCTTTTGAGACATGCTCTGGCTGCCTGTGAAAACCTGAACTGGAATAAATGTGTTGGAAAAGTACTATCTCTCTTGCTTTAATTCATTTTTCTTAAATGTATATATAAGGTCACAGTTTTTCCAATGCTTACTATAAGAAATGCTTGGCATCTTTTTAAAAGTTTGGTGATTTTTTGACCAGAAATATGTCACAGGACTTTAAATCTTGTTTATATCAACTAGTCTATGGTAAAATTAATTACATTGTGCCTGGTTTCACTTAAAGTCCATTCCTCAGAACCCATCCACAATGTTAAATGAGGGCTTACTGTACATATATGTTAGAATTTTATGCATTTTATCATTTCTGATTGCCACCTCAGCATACAGTTTCCCTTAACAAAATCCTTTTCAGAGTGATACCAAAGACTGAATACTCACAAACAGTGCTGGCTTCCAGGGAGGGTGAATGCTGGGACATTTTAGGTATACAGTTGGCCCTTGAACAACTTGGGGATTAGCACTGACCACTGGACAGTGAAAAATCCTCGTATAAATTAAGTTGGCTCTCTGCATCTGTATATTTCCAGTGGAGGAATTCCACCCATGTTTGGTTGAATCTGCAGATGCAAAATCCAGGACCTAAAACCTCCAAATGGGAGAGTCCGAAGATATGGAGAGCCAACTGTGTGTTGCTGAAGAAAATCCAGGTATAAGTGGACCCACGAAGGTCAAACATGTGTTACTCAAGGGTCAGTTGTAATTACACAAACCATTATATATTATGCCAACACTAAACCAGACACTAATACTATGAAGTTAACTTCACCTTGCAAACATGCTGTTTCATACATTTGGGTGAGTATCATCTGTTAGTGTTTAGAAAATTCAGAGTTAAATTTCTCAATAAAGACCAATGACATCATCATGGAAAGGGAGATTTCTAGACAAAATGGCAACTGGAGCTGTGTATTAATCACCTAATAAACCACAGACCTGATTAGGAAGATAATGGGTCTGAGAAACTCCTATAATAACTGTGAGAGATTTCCAGAAGCTTACCAGACCTGGCTGAGTTGTGGGGAGAGAATGAATTACAGTTAAATACAGAAAAAATCCATGTGTATAGGAAAGGCATGGAATACCAGAAATGAATGTACATGTTTTCTTCCCTCAATCTAAAAAATTCGTGGTTGGATCCTTGCAGGTCTCATGTCACTGTGAGGCTGTAAAGCAGCTGGGATAGATTAGCACTTTCACATGACTAAAATTATGGGGATTTCCAAACACCCTCTGATAGAGAACAGATAACATTTGGTTCAGAAACTGGCTGCTGGGGCTTCTCCCCACCTCGTCCCAGCAGAAGCCAAACTTTTGTTAACTAGAACCAAAGACTACCCCACTTGAGAAAAGGAAAGGCAGAGGCTGAGGTAAAGAAAGTTTCCAGTAGGGATATGGTTACCCACGAGAACACAGAGCTACCAGTAAGTGGTTATAAAGCCAATAATCTCTCCTTCCTAAACTTACCAGTAAGTTAACAAGACTGGGCTCTTTTCCATTGTCCTGCATGCACATTAAATTCTCAGGAATATTGTGTCATAAAGTAGTATTTGAGCAGGACAGTGTTTACAAAAGAAAGGTGTAAAAACAATAGAACACCTATCACATACAAATCTAAATTAAAGGACCAAAAGTAAAAGAACAATAAATAAGCATAATACATACCTTCAAAAAGATAAAGGAAGGTATTAGCCACATAAAGTGGTGTTATAAAGGAAAAATGTAGTTAAAAAGAAAAACCCATTAGCAATAATGAATATGAAAACTTAAATAGTTAAAAAATTAAATGTGTTATATAGCTAAACTAATATCATAGATGCAGCCAAAGAATGACTTGTAGGAATGAGTGTCAGATTAAAAAACATAGGAAAGAATAAAGATGTGAAAAATGCATATCTTCATATGAATAAAGAATATTTAAATGAAAAAGTTGATATTTCTAATATAAATAATAGTTTGCATATTATACTAAAATATACTGTAACAATGTAACATTTATACCTAACTTGATGATGAAGAGTGAGAAAGGAAACTGAGGAACGGGACTGAAAGAGAAAAATTAAATGTAGTGAGAAAGCTTGAATAAACCATGATAAAAATATGCCATGATCTGAAAAGCTTGATTAGCTCAAGCTCTTTGCAGCAGGTTAAAAATAGTGTAAAAGTGATGAAATTCAGCTGTTAGAGGCCATAAAACATTATTTTTTTTTCTAAATCAAAGAAATATTATTGAAAACTAGGAAATTTCCTCAAACATAGATATAGTATATTTTCAGCAAAATACAAGTATTCTTTGCCTCTGCTTTATTGATATGCATACTCACGATTAGCTGTTGTAAAGAAAATTCATATTCCTGAATAAATGTGGACATTAGTGATTCTGAAACATCATTCTAAAATGTTTCAAGAACTGGCACAAAATGAAGCTGAACACCTCCCCTTTTTAGATGCTCAGGGTTTACATCTAGTTAAAGCCATTTGTTCTACAGGATTTCTCTCCTAGTCATGGGCACAGTGGACAGTAAATTAGTCAGAAACCTGATTTAACAAGGATGACGGGGCCTGATAGCACTACATGAACCACTACCTACCTGCCTCTTAGCTTTAAGAGTTGGAAATGTTTCCAGTCACTCACATTCACTCTCCCCTCTAGTGTCACATTACAAAATTCATTTGCTAAGCAAATCTTTTTTACAGGGTTCAGACAAAATTTAGCACAGCTAGTATATTAAATCCCAGAACACAATTTAGTGCACTTGAAAGTATGTGTCTTAAGTCGAAGAATGGTTCAGCATTGTTTTAAGTAGCAAGAAAGCAAGAAACAACCAGTATGCCCATCAATAGGCAAATAGTGAAGGAAATTATGAAGTCTACCTAAGTATTAGAAATAATGAACATTATATATTATGCATGAATTAATGTGATGTCCAGGTTGTTTTATTAATGAAAGAAGAGAAGGAAATCATACAAAGTATGATTTCATTTTTACTCTTTAAAACAGTAAAGGAAAAAGAAAACCCTATATCTCTGCGCATAATGGTTAAGACCAAAGTAAAGGATATGGTAGCATATACACTAAAATATTACTGGAAACTTCAGGGAGGAATGATAAATCATAATTATTTCCATATACACCTCTGTACTACTTGATATGTTACAGTGAACATGTGATGCTAAAAACATGACTTTATCACAAAATATGTGCATAGTTTGATGGTATCTAAAAAATACTATTCAAATATATAACAAATATTGGCACTACTGAGAAAAGAAAAGCTATTTCCATCCTAATCTTTTTTGTACACACATTCAGTATTGAGTAATTTTTGGTTGTTTTGAAAGGCAGGGGGAGAGAAAAGAGAGAAAAACTAGATAACCTTCAAATATTTGGAAGCTGCTATGAGGGCATATTCTTTAAAAAATTCACTCTGTGAAATTTAATAACATCCATTTCACAAACCACAGAGTTTTCCTATCTCACAAATCAATTTTATTCTATTATATTGGAGAATTAGTTTCTTTTTGTGAATTGGTTGTTCCACTTTAACTGTTGGCCTTCTAATAGAAGAAAAAAGCATGTATTGGGAGTATAAAAAATAGTCCACATAATAGCCCTGTAACACTTCTTACTTATCACCTAACCTCGTCTTTTCATATTTCCCCATGCCTCAGTGACCACAAGCTGTCACTATTGAATTAGCCATGACAAGTCTATTCACCACCCCTGTTCTTCCAAGGAGTAGATTGCTGAAGATATAATAATAAACAGTTCTAACAAGATTGTCACCCATTTGCCTGCAATTTCACGCAGAGACTGAAATCTAAATCAGGTAGCATGCCTCTTATTACATTTAAGTCATAGGGCAATTGATTTTGATGAGCCATTTAAAAATTGTTTCCCTTTCTTAAAAATGATTATCAAGCTTTAAAAAGATAAATAAAAAATTAAATAAATGCCTTCTATGAATATTGTGTGCTTATAGAAGTAAAAGAGAATACAATTCTTCACGGGCATATTGCATTAGTGTGTGTGCATATGGAACTGGGCTTTTTTTAATAGTTAGGTGAGATCATATACTCCTCAAACTTTTCTGATTTATTTTTCACTTAGCAAAACACCCTCATGGTCAACTCATGTCTTCTTAATGACAGAATGTCCTTTTTCATGGCTGAATAATACTGTATCCATCCTTCAGTGGACACTTAGATTGTTTCTATGTCTTGGCTATTGTAAATAATACTTTGATGAAAATGAGAGTTCAGATATTTCTTCAAGATAGTGATTTTATTTCCTGTGGATATGAAGTGGGACTGATTGATCATATGATAAGTTTATTTTTAATTTCTTGAGGAACCTCCATACTGTTTTCCATAGTGGTTATGCCAATTTACATTTCCATCGATAGTGTGCAAGGGTATCTTTTTCTCCATATACTCACCAATGTTTATCTTTTAGAGAGTGAGAAAGAGAGAGGAGGGGAGGGGTAGGGGAGGGGAGGAGGGGAGAGGAAGGGAGGGGAAGGGGGGAGGGGAAGGGGGGAGGGGAGAAGAGAGAGAAAAGAGTTATTCTAGGAGGTATGAGGAGATATCTCACTGTGGTTTTGATTTTCACTTCCCTGATGGTTAATGATAATAGAACATAATTTCACATACATGTTAGTTATTTGTATGCTTTTTTGGAAACATGTTTATTAAGTTCATCCACCCATTTTAAAATCAGATGATTTGTGGGTTTGTGTTTTTGTTATTGGTTTATATGAGTTTTTAAGGAATTTGGATATTAGCCCCTTAATCTGGTACATGGTTTACAACATTTTCTCCCACTCCATTGGTTATCTCTTCATTCCATTATTTATTTTGCTGTACAGAGTTTTTTGTTTATTTGTTTTTAGTTTGATGCCCCATTATTATTTTTTTATTATTTAAGCTTTTTATTCATATCCAAAAAATAAATTTCCAAGAGCAATATCAAGGAGCTTTTCCCCTGTTTTCTTCTAGGACTTTCAGCATTTCAGGACTTACACTTAAGTCTTTAATTTATTTTGACTTGATGTTTATTAGTAATATAAGATAGGGATCCAAATTCATTCTATTGCATGTGGATATCCAGTTTTCTGAACACCATTGATTAAAAAGGCTATCTTTTCCATGTTTTGTCTTTGGTTCCTTTGTGAAATATTAGTTGACTGTATACATGTGCACTTGTTTCTGGACTCTCAATTATATTCCATTTTGGTGTCTATTTCTATGCTAATACCATACTGTTTTATTGCTATAACTTTGCAGAATAGCTGGAAATCTGAAAGTGTGAAGCCACCAGGTTTTTCTTCTTTATCATGAGTGCTTTGGCTATTCAGGATCCTTTGTTGATCCATGCAAATTTTAGAATCATTTTTTTTTCTGTCTGTGAAAAATGCCATGGGATTTGGGTAGGGATTGCATTGATCTATAAATGGTTTGGTGGTATAAACATGTTAACACTATTAATTCTTCCAGTTCATGACTGGGGCTATATTTCCATTTATTTGTATCTTCAATTTCTTTCATAAATGCCCATGGTTTGCAGCACCCAGATCTTTTACCTCCTTGGTTAAATTTACTCCTAGGTATATTATTGTTTTTGAAACTATTGTAAATCAATTGTTAATTTCTTTTTCAGGTATTTCATTATCAGTGTATAGAAATGTAACTGATATTTTATTTTTTTGTGTGTTGTACCTTTTATATTTACAGAATTTGTTCCTTAGTTCTGATAGATTTTTTAACTTTTTTTATTGTTGTCTCCACTTCTCCCCATTACTTCCTCTGCAATCATCCCCACTTCCCACCCTTGATTTTATCACCCCTCTTTGGTTTTGTCCATGTGTCCTTTATACATGTTCCTGAAAAACATGAAGTCTTTTGAATTTTCTCTATAGAAGATCATGTCATTTGCCAAGAGACAGTTTTGCTTTTTCCTTTTCAGTCAGGATGTCTTTCACTTCCTTTCTTCAATGATTTCTGTGTTGGAATTTTTAGTACTGGGATTGTTGAATAGGATTGGTGAGAGTGGGCAACCTTGCCTTGTTCTTGATTTAGGAGAAAAAGCTCTCAGCATTTCACCATTGAGTATGATGTTAGCTATGAGTTTCTCATACACAGCCTTTATCATGTTGAAGTATATTTCACCTATACACAATTTGTTGAGAGCTTTTATCATGAAAAGATGTTGAATTTTTTCAAATGCTTTTCTGTAACTATTTAGAGCATCAATTATTTTTATCCTTTTATTTTGTTAATGTTTTATTCTAATAATTACATTTATTGATTTTTTATGTTGACCCATCCTTGTATCTCAGATATAAATCTCACTTAATCAACCTGTATGATCCATTCCATATTCTATTTATTTCAGTTTACTAGAATTTTGTTGACAATTTTTGCATCTACAATCCAGGGATATTGGCCTGCAGTTTTTTTATTCTTATAATGTTCTTATCTGACTTTGGTATCAGGCTAATGAGTAAACTTTTAAAATAAATTTGACAGTGTTTCTTCTTCTTCAAATTTTATGGGAACAGTTTGAGAAGGAGTGGTACAAATTTGTGTTGAAGTATTGGTATAATTCACTAGTGAAACCCCTTGCTCCTGAGCATTTTTTCATTAATAATGTTTTGATTATGGCTTCAATATCCTCAGTCATCATTAATCTGTTCAGGTTTTTCACTTCTCTAGAGTTGTCTTGATAGATTGTATATTTCTAGGAACATCCATTTCTTCTAAGTTATCCAATTTGTTGAAATATAATTATTCATAATATCCTCTTATGATGTTTTGTAATTCTGTGGTATTTGTTGTAATGCTTCCTCTTTCATTTATGATTTTGTTTATTTGAATCCTCTCTTTTTCTCGGTTAGTGTAGCTGAAATTTTGTCAATTTCATTTATCTTTTTAAAACAACTCAGTTTCACTGATCTTATGTTGTATTCCTAGTCTCTATTTCACTTATTTCAACTCTAATCTTTATTACTTCTCTCTCATAACTTTGGATTTAGCTTTTATTCTTTTTCTACTTTTTTACTTTGAGATATAAAATTAGGTGATTTATACAAGCCTTTCTTTTTTCTTAATATTAACATTCATTACTGCAGACTTCCCTCTTAGAACTGCTTTTGCTGCATCCTATAAGTTTTGTGTTGTGTTTTCATTTTTAAGTAACTAACATTTGAGCCCTGGCTTAGTGCTCAGTTGGTTAGAATGTCATCCTAATATGCCAGGGTTGTGGGTTTGAACTTCAGTCAGGGCACACACAAGAATCTATCAGTGAATGTATACATAAGTGGAACAAGTTAAGGATTTTTCTGTCTCCCTTTCTTTCTCTCTCTAATATCAATAAATTAAAAAACATTTGAATACCATTGGACAGTTTATAAATATGCTTTTAATTTCAACTAATTTTGTTATATGGAAATACCCAGTGACTTATTTATTCTATGTGAATTTTAATAATGAAATAAATCATATAAATCTTAAATAACTATTTCACAAAAGAGAGGTTTGACAGAGAAATAAAAAGAGATGCCTAGAGTTTTTGTCTTTATTTTCTTTTTTTCCAGTCTTTGTATTAATCTCTAACTAATTAATTAATCAGCTTGTGATTAGAAACAAGTTCTCTAAGATACTGAAACAAACTTTCCCCCTGGAAAATATACCCTTGTTAAAGGGTTTGGATTCTACTTAATGACAACTTATTCTCCTGCCAGCACCTTAAGTGATTTCTTAGCATAAAGACTAGAAACATGCTTCAAAACAGCATTAATTTTTCTACTGCTCCTCCCCATTATGTTGATTTTTTAAATCAAAACCATCTGCACTGTGTAGCATTTGGGTCAAAGATTGCCATGATTGTGATATCTGGTTCAAGTTCTTTTCCTCTTCATCCTTCTCTTTCTTTCTGTCTCTTTCTCTCCCTCTCCCATCTTTGAGCCCTCTTATTTCAAACTTCAATAACAGTTATTATTAATGCTGACCATTTGGCCATTTAATGTTGTATAACTTGATGGAATGGAAACAGTCAAGGAAGTTAGAGTCAGTATAGAAGTTCCAAACATTGTTAGTGGCAATGAGAATAGGAAATAAAGGATGAGAATGAGCAATAGTGATAGAGACTTGTCAAACTTGGAAATAAATTCACTGTGCAAGGAGGAGAAAAAAGTGAGGGGAAGTTTATGTCACTGGCAGTTGGTAAATCTAAGAAGGTCAAGATGAATGAACAAATATGAAGTTTTACATGTGACACAATTTCTATAACCTTTTAGATTATAGTCTCTCTCTCTTTCTCCCCTCCATGTTTGTGTATGTCTATTTTGTAGTCTTAGAGCCTTAAAAGGCTATGTGCATATCACAGATATTCCATAAATATTGGTTGCAATAATTTACAAATGCCAAAAAAAGAACAGAGAGATTGATTATTAACATTTTGTCAGTCCTACAACTAAAATAGTATGAATTCATGTTTTCTAATGTTTGCATTTATAACAGTAATATAAATTTCCACTTGCCTTTTAAGCATTTTATTAGTTCTATCCTTTCTAATGACACAATTTTACTTCTGATGTTATCATTATCAAGTTTTATTATCATAGATGAGTTTTATGAGAACTCATCTATGTTGACAGAATCTTGTGATTCTATCTTTCATTCAATCCCTAAAAGCCAACCAAATACTCAAACTTCAACATCTAGTGTGTAATTGCATAAAACATTATTCCAGAAAGCCATATTATTTCAAGGGAAAATCACTTCATTTAGAGGCTGCTAAATCACATCCAGATTTAATATACATTTACAATTTCTTATTCTTATAAGGTACTCTAACTTTATATACTGTAATGAAAGGAACTATATTTTAATGGCATGCTTTATGCATACTTACTATTGTTTTTAGTAATTCACACTTTCCTTTAGTAATTCACACTTGCCTTGAAATAGTGATGTTCTTTGCTTAAGAGATAAATATTTTGAATCTATAAATTGCTTTGGATAGTATGGACCTTCTGATGATGTTAACTCTTCCAAACTATGAACAAGTAATATGCTCTCATTTATTTGTGTTTTCTTTAATTTTTTTCTTCAGTGTTCTGTAGTTTTCTGAGTGCAGATCTTTTACCTCCCTGGTTAGATTTATTCCTAGGTATTTTATTTTTCTCATTGTAATAGCAAATAGGATTTTTTTCCTAATTTCTATTTCTGATGTTTCATTGTTAGTATACAAAAATGTCTTTGATTTCTGAATATTAATTTGTATGGAGCTGTTTTGCCAAATTCACTAATTAGGTTTAGTAGTTTTTTGGTGGAGTCTATAGGGTTTTCTATATACACTATCATGTCATCAGCAAACAATGACTGTTTTACTTCCTTCTTTCCAATTCAGATGCCTTTATTGCTTTTTCTTGTATGATCACTATGGTTAGAACTTCCAATATTATGTTGAATAGAAGTGGTGAAAGCGGACATCCTTGTCTTGCTCCTCATCTTAGTGGGAGAGATTTTATTTTTTGCCCATAATTTGATGTTGGCTATAGGTTTCTCATATATGGCTTTTATGCCTTCTGACCTGGCAATTCCACTGCTGGCATTACACCCTAAGAATCCTGAAACATGAATTCAAAAGAACTTATGCATCCCAATATTCACAACAGTGTATATGTGATAGCCAAGTGCTGGAAACAGCCTAAGTGTCCATCTGTAAATGAGTGGATCAAAAAACTGTGGTAAATTTACACAATGGAATACTACACAGCATAAAGAAAAGGGAATACCTACCCTTCCAGATAGTATGGATAGAACTGGAGAGTGTATTATGATAAGTGACATAAGCCAGTCAGAGAAAGACAAATACCATATGATCTCACCTATAAGTAGAATCTAATCAACAAAACAAACAAGCAAGCAAAATAGAACGAGACACATGGAGATAAAGAACTGATAGTAACCAGAGGAGAGGTAGGGGAGGGATAATAGGGGAAAGAAGGGGAAGTGTCAAGTCAAACAACATGTGTAAAGGACCCAGGGACAAAGACAAAGGGAGGGGTGATTAAAAGTGGGAGGTGGAGAGTGAGTAGGGCAGGGGAGAGTAATGTGGAACAAAAGGGACAACTTTAATTGAATAACAATAAAAAATAATTTTTTAAAAAACAGCTTTCTGATAGTAAAATTATATGTGTAGAATATTATCTAAAATCTTTAAAGGTTATTTTTCTTTATTGTTCAACTACAGACATTTACAAAATGGTGTACTACGTGGCTGTAAAAAGGAAGAAAGTTTTACCCTTTGCCACAGTATGGATGGACCTGGAGAAAATTATGCTGAGGGAAATAAGCTAGTCAGAGAAAGACAAATATTATATGACTTCATTCATATGTGGAATCTAATGAACAAACTGAACTACCAAGGAAAATGGGGACAGATTCATCAGATGGAGAGCAGGATGACAGCTAATGTGGGGGAGGTGAGGGAGTGGAGGGACAAAGCAAAAAGGAATAAGAACTCAGGGACATGGACAATGGTATGATGATTGCTGGGGGCAAAGGGTATAAGGGGACTGAATGGTGATGGAAAAAATTACAGTAAAGATTAAATAAAAAGTAAAATAAAAAATAATCAGCCCTGGCTGGTGTAGCTCAGTGGATTGAGCGCGGGCTGCGAACCAGGCATTGCGGGTTCGATTCCCCATCAGGGCACATGCCTGGGTTGCAGGCCACGGCCCCCAGCAACCTCACACTGATGTCTCTCTCTCTCTCCCTCCCTTCCCTCTCTAAAAGATAAATAAATAAAAAAAATTAAAAAAATAATAATCAATCTGATCTCCATAAAACATTGATTAAGTTATAGGAAATGAAATAAAAAAACTCATGTGTACCTTACACACAGATCAAAGAAGATTGCTATATTTGCTTCTGATTCTCAAGGCTAGACAATGTCCTGGAAATGACCCCTTTTGAAACCAGCAGGAGCCAATTAACTTTCTTCCTTTTTACATTTTAGCCTAGGCTCAGGAAGATCTGAGATTCTCAATATTTCTATTAATGGCGCAGATAGCACATAGGGATCAACTTTGCATGGTTGATAGAGACATGCCTCTGGAAGCAATTTCTGGCTCTGCTGGGCAAGGCAATCTATTGGGTCATTTGTAGTCTCTGCAAAACCAAGTGCAGAGTATAGACATTGAACTTCTTGAATATAAATGTTGGCCCTTTATTTATATGTAATGTAACCTTGGCAAATTACTTAACATATTTAAGTCTCAATTGCAGGATAATAACTTCTGAAATTATCAAGTACAATATTTTGCTCATTCCCTTTTTAATGACTGATGTCATTTTGATATACAAAAAAGTCAACATGTAAATAATTTTTTCTCTGTCACATTAAATGTTACCCCTAAAAACATTTAAAAATAAATATATAAAATGTTAAAATGTAAATTGTTTTGAAATTATTTTTAAACTGATAAGAACAGATACTACACTTGATCTTAGCCAAAAGGCTGAGAAGTGATTGGGTCAAAAAGAAATGTGTATAAAGGACCCATGGACAAAGCCAAAGGGGAGAAAGGATGTAGGGTGGGAGGTGGAGGGAAGAGGTGGTGGGAAAAAGGAGACAACTATTTGAACAACAATAAAAAATGACAAAAAAAAGAGCCAGGAAGAAAAAAATATTTAAAAAAAAATGCTATTGGTCCTTGTGATCAGGAACTAGGTAGCTATAAGTTCCAAGTGATAGAAGTAAGTGAAGTCACTTCTGTTGTTTCTTAAACAAATGTCTCCACAGCTTTAGGTTTTGTGACTTGTTGAATGTATGCATATCCTGTTTCCCTGAGGTAGAAGGGTTAACTCTTTTTCTATTGTATCTGTGAGCAGAGTTCTTACAGCTACCTAGCCAATTGTAACTATTTATAAGATTTCAGACCTGCAAACTCTGAAAAAAATAAACAACACAAATAATAACCAAAATCCAAAATCAGCTCCATCTCTTAACTCTCACCAATTCCCACCTATTACATAGTCCACACAACCAACTTTCTACATACTTCATATCATCCTTAAGCAAATGTCTTAAGGGTTGACTTAATAACTCCCATAGGAATCCTACTTTGATGCAGCATTCACATACTGCTCTTTATTTTATAGATGATTTAAATATATACAAGTTGTGGTGAGACTCATTGTAATATGTATTTCTTTGGATAATATAATTTAATCTTTTGCTAAATCTTTTCTGTGCAGTGAATTACAACATCAATAGCCTTGTTCTATAAAAAGAATTTAAGCCCATATAGTGATGCTCCTAACAGCATGAACTTTTTCTCAAAATCCCTTACTATAGTGGTAATAAAATACATGTATTCATTATGCAATATCGGTTCAGAATAACATTCATATTTTTCAAGACTCCATTTAGAGAGTTGATTAGTTTGTTATTTATTATTTGGGATAATATATTTTGCCTCTTTGACTAACTCATAAGCCCCTTAGAGGTAGTGTTTCTACACAGTACTTCAAGTATGCTATATATTCAATAAATAGCAATTGACTGATTACTAAAAATATTTAGAGCACAATGCATTTACAAAAAAAGTGTGAACTCACTTCTATAATCTGCTGAATCATATATCAGTCCAATAGCAAAATTACTGTAAACAGTCATTGTCACATGACCCACAGGTAAACATCCTGAATTTTTAGAAGAATCTACTGAAGCAACAATTTTCAGAATCATTCCCTCTATCTCTTAGTCTACATTAACAAAAGTTTTGAATTTTTAAAAAAGGAAAGCATATTGTCACAAAATTTTGTCTCTGCACATTTCTCTCCATCTTTTAAATGAGTCTTTGATTCTTTAGAGAAAAAATTGTCCATATTTTGATCATCAGATAATACATATCCTATTGTGTGGTAGACATTTAATGATTTTGCTACTCTTGAATGGTATGTGTCCCATAGAGGTATCCTAACCAGTGACGTGCTTCCGTTACTTCTTTTTTAAATCTGCTTTTCCAACCTCCAGTTAATTTTCTGTGCTATCCTTCCAATAAATCCCTTCTCTCCTTTAGTTAACTGGAATAATTTTCAGTTGTTGCAATCAAGAACTCTGAAAAATATATATAGTGGTCTGTTAATGCTATCATTAGCATGAGTCTTTTCTACACTTTCCTGAAAGGACTGATAGTGAAATCACAAATCTTTCTTGAGTTTTGCATGCTACCAATATTTGTGGCATCTACTTTCCCTCATCCTTCTTCCCAAGCTGTGATCTGGATGACAGTCATCTTGTCTTGAACAGTAATCGTCAAACTGAATCTTTAGCTTGGCTCTGAAAAAGATGCTTCTATATTCTAAAGTTGTTGATTTGCTGTAGTGTGTCTTTTAGGTAATTTTCCCTCCTCTTCCTGTTCACACCTGCCTGAATTCAGCTGACTTCAGAGGAGCCATGCTATCAGCCATTCTCCTCAAAGGTGGTAGGTAGCAGGGCAAATCTGTACTACAGGAAGAAGTGATTTCAAATTCAGGAGCCCAGATATACTCTGTGACCTGCCACTAGGTGATATTTTCTCCATCACAAAATTCAGGAAAAGAATGACACTTAAATCAATTTTAGACTCTACTATTTTCAAAGTCTTTAATATATACTCCCTTTCTCCTCATTTAGAAATGATGTTCTTATAAAGTGGTTTATTTATTTTAGTCATATAATCTTTGTATTATAAGTTTGTGAAAAGAGGGTATATTCAAGTATTTTAAAATAATATTACATCATTGAAACACATAAGAACCAACCTTTAGAACACTATTTGGGCTTGTGGATATTAATAATAATCAAGTCTTTGAAGTAACAAATGTTTGGCTAAACATGTATATTTTAGTTTTTACATGCTTATATTATTCTTTAATAAATTAATTTGAAAATAATTTACAAACTTCATGTACAGCTTTCATGTTGTTCATATCTAAAAGCAGACTTTCTGAATAAACATATTGGTATCTGATGGCAGAATCATATGACCAAGAGCTCGTATCTGTTTCTATCTTATGCTTTGCAGGACAGCACCCAATCACTGAGCTGTACCAGTCAGGGCTTCATGTCTGTTTCTAGATATGGCTATAAAACAATGTCTCTGAACTTGGTGTAATAAAAACATAAAATCTTGCAGTGTCATATGACTGAATTTACATTTTGAAATTGAAACAAAATTAAGATATAAAAATTAAAGGAAAGAGGTAGGGGAATATCACTGTGATAAGTAAATCCACTGTCTTGGGCCTCAGAGATTTTTGATCCAGAACCAAAAGTTATGTCAGGATTGACTGTGGTTTAACTTTATTATAGGCCTATATTTGCTTGGGCTGGTATAGGCCTGAAATGTCCCTGATCCCACATTGTTAACCTGCCAAGGGTATCTTAACAAGAGAGAATAAGAGAGCACATTCAGGGGACTATTTATAAATAGAAAGTTGTCTTAGAGTGTCTGTATTTTGTTTTATTTTTGCCTAATCTAGATTTCTGTTAAGCCATATGTCAAAATTCTCCAAAATTGCCCAGCAGTTGAAAATACATATTCAAGAAGAGGCTTGGAAGTAAAGAATTATTATTCACCAAATATTTACTCACATCTCAACAAATAGTGTCAAGATTAAGACTAAATTAGAGGTCATTTTCAATGCCAAACATTAGACACATGTCCACTTTGATGTACTGTTACTCCTGAGAAAATAACTTCAACAGTATGTACACAATGCACACAAACAAAATCTCATCAATGCTACTCATAAGCAGTCTACCTTTCAAGGTTTTCATCATTAAGTTTTATTTGATGTCATAATGCAAAAATCAATGACATGTATAATATTCACATAAAGCTATATTCAGGACTGTTTGATTTTTTAAAAATATAGAATCCATATTTGAGGTATGGATTTTCTTAATCATCCTTAGATATATGGTCCACATATTTGCTGTTTCACAGGAAAGCATTTCCTTCAATTCCCATAAACTAGTGGATTTCTGGAGAAATTTAATTTTAAGCTTTTCTTCTTTCTTATGATGGAAATAAATATTTTTTAAAATCCTAAATCTCAGGTATGCTTTGTTTTCTTTAAATTGTTCTTTCTTTAAATTGTCCCTAAAATACAGTGTAAGTACATATATGTGGAAATAAAATTTATTTAATTTATTACATTAATACTGATTTTGCATAAACTGAGCACAGGGCTAGCATCTGAGTTTTGGAGATGAGTAAAATATGATCTCCATTTATTACAGGACCCTAAAATCAGGCCACGGTGGCCCAGAGCTTAAAAAAAAAAACTGTTGGTACAACATAAACAACCCAGGTTGGCTTTCAAAATATTGTGAGGACCCAAAACTCATAGATGCAGTGACTATGGAAAATACAGGCTTAACTGTTTCATTTACTCATGGCCCAAAAGAGCTATGCAAAGTGCCTACATCATTTGCAGGAACATATGGCACACTCTGGCACATTTAAGCCACCACATTTTAGATTTTAAAATTTCTAAGAATGTAAAACACTGAAACTCTGGCCTATGTTAATGTCTTGGGACTTTTAACTATTAATCTATGTAATAGTTACAACCAGTTCATCTATAAAAGATATTAATGATTTTAAGTACTAGAGCAGCATCATTATAATGGCCATATTCCCCTTAGTTTAATTTTAACATTTGTAAAAACAAAACTTGACATTTTAAGTCAGCAGGAGAGACTTATTACAGAACAGAATACATCTATCTGTCCTAAATGCCATAATTATTGGACAAGAGTCTGCCAAGTAAGTTACTCCTTGGGGACTTTGGAGGTACTCAATTTCAAAGACACACAGGAACTATTAGTGAATTGCTTGATTGATTTATGCAGTAGAATGCTCAGTGGTAATAGTCCAAATATCAGTCATTTGTGAAAATTAACAGTCCTTCAAAATGCACACCAATCAGTGCAGTGGGTGAGCAGATAGGATGCATGGTTATTCTGGTCTTTGATTAACTCATACTGTCGGTTTGGGATTTAGACCAATTTAGCTATACATAAGGAGAAAGGTATTCTTTATGTAATGAATTTAAAATCATGGCATTTTAAAAACAGATGAATTTATAAAATTTTTAAAGCCAAATCCTCATTGTATAGATACAGAAACTGATTTACCAAATGTTATCACACTCATTAAGACATGGTCTCTATTCACTTTTCCTCCTTATATTTTGATATTTTGGATTGGTTATATACTTCACATTAAATGTAACTACCTGTTAAAAGGAAAACTGTTACTTTCAGCTTCCTAGAGGCCACAAGCTCTTTTACAGTTATGAAATATTAAACATGTTGTTATTTTCTCCTCAGAGCTTATGTAACCAATACACACAAACACACCCCAACACATATGTGTTACTGTATGAGGATGGAAAAATACATACACACTGTAGGATTTTTTTCAGAAATCTAGAGAACTCTAATAATTGCTATGGTAAATTTAAAGTATATTTTCCTACATACAAAGCAGAAAATATTATTATAGACTCTGCACAATGGGAACTTAGATTGACATTAAGATAAATGGGAAGACACATATCTCAGGATATGTATGTCTACGATCTAATAGTGTGCGTGTAGTGAGGGGTGGAGGAACTAGACAATCACATGAATGATCATACTACAAAGAGCTAGGAAAATATAGAAAGTGCTTCTATATTTCAAAAAGGGGTGGTAGAGAAATCAATTCAAATGGCAGGAGGTTGGAAAGAAGACTTTCTTTTGGTGTTTGAGATTAATCTCAAAGACTAGGTAGAATTTTACTCAGGAAAGGGAGGAAGAACTCTGTTTAGATTCCCATCATCAGTTCCATTTGGTATTAAAGGACAGTTAACTAAGTAATCGTCTAAAGGTTTTTCTTTTGATTCTTGAATTTACTTCAAAAATTACAATGACTAAAATGTTTCTATATTGTTACTTTATAAAGAGAAAGAGGTTTTAAAAAAACTTTCATTCATTAAGTGCACATGATGGACATATTTATGTGGCTGAATAATTTTATTAAAATGTTGGAATTTGAATTTAACTTTAAAAATACCTTTTTTTCCCAAAAAGAGGCATTCTGTGCAAAAAACAAAAACCCAAAACAAACAAACAAACAAAAAAAAAACAGCAACCCTGATTTCAAAATGAGTGGGATTTTGAAAAAGATCTTTGAAAAGATTAGTGGGGCAACTAGCACATGGTGCCTAGTGATGGACAGTGATGTAAACAAAGTAAAAAAAATATATGGAGATATAGGTTGAATCATTTCTCAATCTAGATCATTTCTTTTTTTTTTTTTTTCCTGGAAGCAATAGAGATTTAACAGGTATTTGAGAAGAAGTGTGATGATATCAGCTTTGGCCTTGGGAAGATAACTGGCAGCAAATAGGACTGCATTGAAAACAATCTAGTCAGCAGTAGAGAGAAAAATCACATTCACACAGTTTCCTTGAATCTAACAGTAACAAAAAAGACAGCCTTAGTTTTTAGTTTAAGTGAATTTTAATTTTAAAACTAAGATATGGGCATGTCTCTAGTACTTGGTAAGTCATGAGTTTATCACATCTTCCTAATTCTTTGTAAGAAATCCATAGCAGGTTTTTAAACATTAAAGGCATTAAATAGAATATTTTAGTTTGAAAAATAGGGCATTTTAAGAAATGACAAAGTACACTATTCATTATTTTGCAATTGAAAGCACTATAATACAAGCAAAGAATATTCTTTTATCATCATGGGAAGCAAAGTGATGAGTTAGAGCCTCTGAGCATTTGCATCTTCTTCCTTAATCCTTGGAAGCCTGAAATTTTACATTTTTCATCAGAATATAAAATAGACTTTTTCATAATACATTTCTTAGAAGAGTCACATTATTCTTGTATAAGTATATTTCTTAAGAAGAAAAAATTTTCAAATTATAAGTATTGGTTATTGTGAAGTATTAACTACAAAAGTCAAAAGTGATATAAATTCAGATAAACCTTGATATAAATTTTCAATTCATGACCACTTCAGAATATTTGTATAGCTCAAATAACTGTCACAAATTTTTAGCCACCTTCAATTAGTTTCTTAAAAGAAATTCTATTTTAAAAAAGAATATGCCAATTTTACTAAAACTAACAAATATATGAATTAATATCTGTTATGTGGCAAATCTATATAAAATGATAGCTTTTTCACATTTCCTAATCACTATGGTCATAAATTATTTATGAATAATGCATTGTATTTGTTTTGACTTATAATGTGTGGCTAGCAAACTTGACCTTTTATTTTCTATTTATTTACCTAATATCTAATTCACTATTAATTTTCCATTAATCTATAGTAAGTAGAATATTATAAAATCCTATCTGAATATTTAATATGAATATATTTTATTAGATTATCTTTTCAAAATCAAAGTGATTTGTTGCCTATGTCACATATACTACCTACAAAACCTTTGTTTGGGAATTCCTAGGTAATGATTTTATTATCTTATTAACTAGATCCAAATATTTATATCTAACTTTTAAGGAAAAATTTAAAAAAAGATAAATTAGAGTTCTCAATATACTTAAAATGCCTAAATTTAAGATACCCTGATTGTTAGGTATAATTTTCTTTGAAAAATTAAACCTCCTCCAACAATTGGGTACAACAAATTTAGCACTGCATCTTTTAAGAAAATAAAAGAGAAAGATGGTGTCCATAGAAGTCAGAATCCACTAAGGAGTGTGTATCAACTCACCTACTGAATCAACTAGCCCTGAAAATGGATGGTGCTGGAGTGAAGGGCTCATACCCAGTTGTAGCCAGTAGTTGGTGGCGTGCAAGCAGGGGACAGGAGCAAGGCCCGGGAGTTTGGGGCTCTCCATACCACTGAACCCCACCACACCCCATGGAAAAACACAAGTATGAAAAATGGCAATGAATAAGTACCTATCAATAACAACCTTAAACATAAATGGATTAAATGCTGGAATCAAAAGACATAGAATAGCTGAATGGATGAGAAATCATAACTGACACATATACTATTCACAAGAGAGCCACCTTAGAACAAAAGACCAATACAGACTGAAAATGAAGGGCTGGAAACAAATATTCCAAGCAAATGGACAGAAAAAAAGAAAGCTGGGTAACAATTCTCATATCAGACAAAATAGATTTCAAAAAAAAAAGAGCCATAAAAAGAGACCCAGAAGGTCACCTCATAATACTCAAGGAAAGAATCCAGCAAGAAGATATAAACATTGTAAAAATACATACACCCAACATAAGAGTACCCAAATAAATGAAGAAAGTCTTGGAGGACTTCAGGAAAGATATTGACAGCAACACAATTATAGTAAGGTATTTTAACACCCCATTGTCAAAAATGGATAGATCTTCCAAACAAAATATCAACAAAGATATTGTGGTACTGAACAATGACCTAGATCAAATGGATTTAACTGATATATATAGAAAACTTCATCCCAAAGAAGCAAAATACACATTCTTTTCAAATGCACATGGAAAATTTTCAAAGATAGACCACATGATAGGACACAAAACAAGCCTCAACAAATTCAAGAAAGTTGAAATCATATCAACCATTTTCTCCAATCACAAGGGACTGAAACTAGAAACCAACCTCAAGGAAAAAACTCCAAAACACTAAAAATCATGGAGATTGAACAGCATGCTATTAAACAATGAATGGGCCAACAATGAAATTTGGGAAGAAATCAAAAAGTTTCTGGAAACAAATGAAAATGAACTCACAGCAACCCAAAACTTATGAGGCACAGTGAAGGCAGTCGTGAGAGGGAAGTTCCTAGTGATACAGACCTACCTAAAAAAAATAGAAACATTTCAGATAAACAACCTAACATTATGCCTACAAGAACTCGAGGAACAACAACAAAGACAGCCCAGAGCAAGTAGAAGGAAGGAAATAACCAAGATCAGAGCAGAATTAAATGACATAGACACTAAAAGCACAATTCTAAGGATCAATGAATCCAGGAGCTGGTTCTTTGAAAAGATAAACAAAACTGACAAGCCTTTAGGCAGATTCATCAAGAAGAAAAGAGAGAGGAGCCAAAGAAACACAATCAGAATTGAAAGAGGAGAAATTATAACTGATACTACAGAAATACAAAGGATTGTAAGAAATTACTATGAAGAACTATATGCCAAGAAATTGGAAAATCTAGGTGAAATGGACAAGTTTCTAGAAAAACATAATCTTCCAAAACTCAATGAAGAAGAAGCAGAAAGCCTGAACAGAACAATAACAGCTGATGAAATTGAAGCAGTAGTCAAAAAGCTTCCAAAACACAAAAGCTCTGAACCAGACGTTTTCACAGAATTTTACAAAGCATTTAAGGAAAAGCTAAGCCCCACCCTTCACAGATTATTCAAAAAAATTCAAGATTGAAGGCTCCCAAACTCTTTTTTATAAATCCAGCATCATCCTAAACAAAAAACCATATAAGATACAACAAAGAAAGGAAACTTCAGGCCGATATCGCTGATGAGCACAGATGCTAAAATCCTCAACAAAATATTGGCAAACCACATCCAGCAATACGTTAAATAGATCATACACCAAGAACAAGTGGGATTCATTCCAGGGATGCAAGGATGGTACAATATTCACAAATCAATAAACATAATATATCACATAAACAAAATGAAAGACAAAAATCACATGATCATATCAATAGATGCAGAAAAAGCATTTGCTAAAGTACAGCACCCATTTATGATAAAAATACTTAGCAAAGTGGGAATAGAGGGAGCATTCCTCAACCTAAGAAAGGTCATATGGGAGATACCTACAGCCAATGTCATACTCAATGGGCAAAAATTTAGAGCTTTCCCACTAAGATCAGGAACAAGACAAGGATGCCTGTTTTTACCACTCTTATTCAACATGGTATTGGATGTCCTAGCTACAGCAATCAGACAAGAAAAAGAAGTACAAGGCATCCAAATTGGAAAGGAGGAAGTAAAACTGTCATTGTTCACAAATGACATGATAGTGTACATAGA
The DNA here is from genome assembly GCA_004024845.1 of Tonatia bakeri. NCBI lineage: Eukaryota > Metazoa > Chordata > Mammalia > Chiroptera > Phyllostomidae > Tonatia > Tonatia bakeri. The sequence goes on from PVIA01003841.1 coordinate 109,134, forward strand.
AAATCCCACAGACTCCAACAAAAAATGGCTCAACCTAATAAATGAATTTGGCAAAACAGTGGGATACAAAGTCAATATGCAGAAATCAAAGGCATTTTTGTACACCAACAATGAAATATCAGAAACAGAAATTAGGAAAAAATCCCACTTGATATAGCAACAAGAAAAATAAAGTACCTAGCAATAATCCTAACCAAAGAGGTAGAATATCTGTACTCAGAAGACTAACAACACTAAAAAGAAACTAAGGGAGACACAAAGAATGGAAGCATGTACCATGCTAATGTATTGGAAGAATTAACATCATCAAAATGGACATATTACCCAAAGCAATTTATAGATTCAATGCAATCCTTATTAAAGTACCAATGATGTATTTCACAGATATAGAACAAACATTTCAGAAATTTATATGGAACCATAAATGACTCTGAATAGCCACAGCAATTTTGAGAAAGAATAACAAAGTAAGAGGAACCACAATACCTGATATCAAACTGTATTACAAGGCCACAGTAATCAAAATAGCCTGGTACTGGCATAAGAACAGACACATAGACCAATGGAACAGAACAGAGAGCCCAGAAATAAACCCAAGTCTCTATGGTCAATTATATTTGACAAAAGGGAAGAAGCATAAAATCGAAGCATAAAAATAACCTGTTCAACAAATGGTGTTTGGGAGATCTGGACAGCTACATGCAAATGAATGAAACTCGATCAGCAACTTATACCATACACAAAAATAAACTCAAGGTGGATAAAAGACTTAAACTTAAGTCATGATACCATAAAAGTCCTAGAGGAAAACATCAGCAGGAAAATCTCAGACATTCCACACAGCAACATCTTCGCTGACATGTCCCCTAAAGCAAGGGACATAAAGGAAAAAATAAACAAATGAGATTTCATCAAATTAAAAAGCTTCTGCATGGCTAAAGTAAATAACATTAAAATGAAAAGAGAACCAACTTTATGGGAAAACATATTTGCCAATGATACCTTGGACAAGAATTTGATCTCCTAAATATATAAAGAACTCACATGACTCCACTCCAGAAAGACAAAAAAAAAAAAAACAATTAAAAAATGAATAAAAGACTTGAACAGATACTTTTCCAAGGAGGACATACAGAGGGGTCAGAGACATATGAAAAGATCATCATTGCTCAACATCACTACCCATCAGAGAGATGCAAATTAAAACTACCATGAGATACCACTTCACACCAGTCAGAATGGCCATTATAAACAAAGCAACAAACAACAAGTGCTGGAGATGTTGTGAAAAAAATGGAGCCCTAGTGAAATGTTGGTGGGATTGTAGACTGGTGCAGCCACTGTGGAAAATAGTATGGGATTTCCTCAGAAAACTAAAAATGGAACTGCCTTTTGACCCAGCAATTCCACTGCTGGATTATATCCTAAGAGCACTGAAATACCAATTCAAAAGAACCTATGCACCCCAATGTTCATAGCAGCACAATTTATAATAGCCAAGTGCTAGAAGCAACCTAAATGCCCATTAGTAAATAAGTGGATCAAAAAACCATGGTGCATTTACACAATGGAATACTACACAGTAGAGAGAAAGAAGGAGCTCCTACCCTTTGCTACATCATGGATGGAACTGAAGAATATTATGCTAAGTGAAATAAGCCAGGTAGTGAGGGACAAACACCATATGATCTCACCTCTAATTGGAACATAATCAACAAAAGAAAAAGCAAACAAAATATAACCAAAGACATTGACATTAAGAACAATTTAACAATACCCAGAGTGGAGGGGGAAGGGGACAATAAGAGGAAGGGTTTTCAGGAACTACTATAAAGGACACATGGACAAAACCAAGGCAGAGGGTGGAAGAAAGGGAGGGAGGTGGGTTTGGCCCAGATGGGGTAGAATGGTGGGGGGGAAATGCAGACAACTGTAATTGAATAACAGTAAAATAATTTTAAAAAATCAAAGAGAACCTAAACTTAGAAAATGGCTCTATTGAAAATATTAAAAATTAGAACTGATTATGACAGTAAGGAATATTTTGAGGTCAAAGACTAAGGAAATGCAGAATGTTACAGAATTAAAGGGAACATTACAACACAGATACATTTTATGTCTATTTGCTAAATATGGTGTGAAGCTGACTTTGGTTTTAAAGGTCTTCTGGAAATAGAGGTCAAGAGCCAAAACCAGAGTCCTATAAAAAGAGACCATTTTATTCCCCTGATATAATGACACACAAAGCCTACATAATGAGTATGAAGCATGAACTAAAAATAAATCCCAACTGCAAGGACACTGAGAAGAAAATTGCTGGTGAAAATTCATAACCACTATCTTATCCTGACATGGTTTTGTAGCTTGTATGTCCTAACAGGGTCTTAAAAAATAAAATAAAGTAAAGTAAAACAAAACAAACAACAAAAAAAAAAAACAAGCCAAGAATTTAAAGTAGTTCTAGGTTCTAATCACTTTGGTGGAAGGTCTGAAAATCAGCTCTGCACTAACCTCTTCAGCCCAGGCTTCAAAGAATTCCCATAGATAAATTTATTAGTAAAATGATCTCATATGCAAAAGACTTAATTGATCAATCACTGAACTCATATAAAATAAGTCACCATCTGTCAGCAAAAAAAATAGGAGAACCAGAGCTATAAAGATAGGCTTGAGATTAATATTGTCTGGTAAAAAATAAAGTAAAAATAATATAAAATTATTAAAAAGCAATTAACTGTAAAATTACAGCACATTTGAAAAAATATATAGAATTTTTATAAATGAAAAATTGTACTGTTGCTATATAATGGTAGATTTATGTTGATAAGAAAATTAATAAACTAGAAAATAAACCTATAGGATTATATCAAATATAGACATGAAAGAGAAAGAAGTGGAAAATATGAAAAAATGTTAAGAGCAATGGTTAGAGTAATGATCAAAAAGCTAACTGAATTACCAGAAGAAGAAACAGAGAATGGGGTAGAGTCATATTAGAAAAGATAGTGACTGAAGAATTTCCATAACTGATAAAACACATGAATCCATAGAATCAGGAAGTTCGAGAACAGGGAGAGGATAATTATAAAAACATTCACTCTTAGGCACATTATACACATTATATTGAAACTATAGGACCAACCACATAAAAAGATATTACCTGAAAACTTCTTTAAAGAATTTAAGGAAAAGTTACATTACATTACATTACTTGTTTGAATTTATTGTTCAAACAAGTAATTTTCAGAATGAAAAAGTACTAATTATTATATTATGGCAATTGAAATAGACTGGAATTATCCTAGGAAAACTAGTAACTATGATAATTCCACTTATAAGGAAATGACAAGACAGATCATTTCTGTACATTATAAATGAAAATGAAAGAGTGGAGTAGTATCTTCAATGTAAATATTATTATCAGCTTAAATATTTCATGAACAAAGGGGAAATAAAGACTTTTTAGGACAAGAAAACTAAGGAAAATGTTCACTAAGTACAATTGACATCTAATTAGTATTGAATATAATTTATAAGGTTATTAAAAAAAAATAAAACTAAAATATTTGTCCAAACATTTATTTTGTAAAAGATAAAAGAGTTGAAAGTAGGTAGTATTTTAAGTTTTTTATAAGTAATTTAGCAAATAAAGAACTTAAAATATTACTTATAAAGAACTTAAAATATACACATATTAAATTTTGATACTGGTAAATTAAGCAGTTTAAAATTTTGAAGATAACTACTAAAGTTACAGAAACTGATTAATTTTTAAACAAATAGAAATAAATGGATTGTGAAAATATATAGAATGGTATAAAATATAGTATATAAAAGGTTTAAATTCAATACACACACAATAAGATGGAAGAATAAATCTAGATTTCTCAGTATAATAAATACAAGTTGAAAGTTAATCCAGTTGGTGACAAAGATGATCCAAATGGATTTTAAAAAAGCAGACTATGCTGTTAACAGGAGATGTGTTGAAATCATCAGAATGAAAAAGAAAATGTTGAGAGGAAAATGATGAAAAAATATAGTATCAGACAAATAATAAGTGTGCGCGCGTATTTCTACACAAAGGCTAGACAAAACAAACAATGAGCCCCAAAACAAGCATTATTATTACTACAAAATGCTGAAAGTTCACCAGAGATGTCAAAATTTGCATGCATTTATATAATAGTCTTTATATGTAATATAAAAGTGCAAAATAAGAAAAAATGTAGAAATCTACCATTTTATTGGTATACATTAACATCGCTCTTTAAATAATTAATAGATAAAGTAGACAAAAATTACAGTAAAGGTAAAGATGATTTGAATAGCACAATATTAAATTTGATATAATGTGACTCTATTAAGCATTCCACTGAACAACTGAAGAATACAATTATTTTGAAGAAAAAGTGTTATAGAGTAACCTGACTCATGTATAATGATGTACAAATCCTAAATAAAATATACCCCAACCAATTAATTAATACATAAAATTAGGGCCATGTTGGTTTACCCCAGGAATACAAGGATTGCTTAACATTAAAATAAATTAATATATTTTACTACATTAATGCATCAAAAGAGGGTGGCCACGATTATTTTAAAAAAGAAAACAATGACTACAATTCAATATCTATTTTTGATTTTAATAAAAGCAAAGGAGAAATAGGATATTTCTACACACTGATGTAATTAATGTAAAGCTACTATAGTAATTATATTCGATGAAGAATCATTAAAAAGTATTCCCTATAAAGTCATAAACAAGAAAGGATCTTTCCTTTCACCAAAACCACTTAAGTTTTATTCAAAATCCCTTATCCATCATAAGGTGAGAAAACCATTTAAGAATATATGAACAGAAAGAAAGAAACAAGTCTGTGATTATTTGACAATGATGTTATTAGGCAGGAAATCTGAAAGAAATTATAGCTGAATAAGAATTTAATAAGATAGTTTATCAGTACTAATGGGTTTAAAAATGTGTATACAAATGTGTATACATCATATATCTATAGACGAATTGTAAATATATCCTTAGTATTAGAAATAATTTCTCAAACCAGATATGAAAAAACACTAACCATAATGTAAAGTCTTTAGGAAATTTAACTGCACTGCAGTTAAGAATTGTTCACGAATAGCACTATGGTAGTAAAAAAACAAGACGCATGACGAGAAGACATACTTACAAAAAATCTACATGAACAAAACATAAGACAGAAGACAGAATTGAGAAAAGTCACAAAGTTGTCTTATTTTCCAAAATATTTTGAATGCTTAAAATTCAACTACTGGGTAGAATCTGCCATTGTGCGAAGGTATAATTGTTTAAGGGATTAAAAATATTTTCATGGGTCTATTTTGTAATGTCACTAATAAATTAATGTGCTTAAACCCCTAGGCTTCATAAACATCCACTGCTGATGGGTGTCCAATGTGCTGAAATGTTGAGAACTGTATTTTTCCCTAAATCCTTTTACTCTAGTGTAATAATGTACAAGTGTGTATGCAGATTCATTTCATCACTGGGAATTGAAAATCTCTCCTTTGCAAAGAAAGTAGGATGTGAAATGGCAGCAGTTTTCAGAGTTAAAATTCCTTGGAGAAGAACAAAGAGAAACAGAATTTAAAGAACTGAAAAAGAACCCGGGCTGATGTGGCTCAGTGGACTGAGTGCCGGCCTGTGAACCAAAGGGTCACTGGTTTATTTCCCAATCAGGGCATATGCTTGGGTTTTGGGCGAGGTCCCCATTTGGTGACATGTGGGGGGCAACCACACATTGATGCTTCTCTCCCTCTCTTCTTCCCTTCCCTTCTCTCTAAAAATAAATAAATATTTTTTAAAAAGAACTGAAAAACACCTTGGGATGATCTTTCCAATTTCTCATGTTACCACTGCAGAAATCTCATCTGCAGATGAAGTTATTTACCCAAAGTCACCCAGCTAGCCAGTGACAAAAGTCATAGGTTTTGATATGAATCCATGTATTTTGGTGTTAGAGTTACAAAGAAATAACTTGAATTCATGTTGATATCTGATTTCCTGATGCATTTTTACACAATTTTTGTAAACATGTTTTCAAATAATAATGTTATAGCTCCAATTAAAAATGGATAGCAGTGCCTGACACAGTATAGCTTCTATTCCAGTTAAATGAAACAAAAGGATCCACCATTTCAGGACTATGGAATACATTATAAACAAAATTAAATGTATTATGTTGTAAAATATAGCATGTCTGATGAATTTCACCATAAAATAGAAATAAAAATTTGTAAAAAGTACATGCAAACCCTAGTAGGTAACTAGAATATTTTTTTTACGTGTGCATATGGGGCACTCTTGCCTGCTGGTGCATTTGCTAATTCAAATGCAGACCTAGCCTCGGGCCTCAGTAGGCTGTGAGACAATAGTTAATCAGCTATACTAACATTCATACAACAGAGGCCCTTGTGGCTGGGAAAACTTGAGCTGAAGGTCTTTGCCCAATTCCCTGACTTCCTAGGGAAAGGTGATAAAATGAGTTCTAAATAAAATTATGCATTAGCTGCATTGGGTGCAGTAGGAAGAAGGCATCATAGGCTCATGTATCAGGAGGTGAGTGTGGCTGGTGCTCATAGGCCCTGGAAGAACGGGGAATAATATGAAGGTTGTACAAAAGGGTAGGAGATGAACCAGGAGAAGTCTTTCGAGAATTTTGGTTTTTATCTTAAAAGCAAGAGGAAGTGATTTCTGTGTTTTAAACAGTGAGAGTCTATGTCAAATATGCATTTAAAAATAACCACTCAAAGTCTCTGCAGACACAAATAAGTTACTTGTGTCTATTTCCTTATTAGTAAACGATGACTGTAAGTAAAATCCATGGTATAGAATATTACATAATACTTACTTAATACGTGTTAATGTCTTCCTGCAATATTCTGCAGTTTTCATTTCTGAACACAAATCATAATGAAAATTAAAGCATGCTATTTAATTCCCTGCTCATTCCTACCTGTCAACCTGGCCCCAGCACCTCCCACAGTAACCTGTTCCTAATAAACACTCCAAGGATGTTGCTAATTGACTATTAGACAAAACAACCTGTTTATCTCAATTAAAATTCTTCAATCAAAACACAGACAGGAGTGTTTCTGATGTGCTGCATCGTCTTCTCACACATCGTTTTTCTTTTTGTTTTTCTTGGAGAGGATTGACAGGTTCTTTAAGCAGCATTTCATTCAATGAACTAAATAATTACATGGGCAATTCTTTGAAATGCGTGTGAAGGACAGCAGCAGCTTACAGCCAACCTTTCCATTGGTAAATTGTGTGTTTACCAAATCTTTCTAAAACTGAGTGGTTTCTGGTTGCCAACAATTTTACTTCCTTTGTAGTACTTTGGTGCAGACTCAATTTACCTGAACACACTGCCATTCAGATCAGAGAAAGCAATTTTAAAACTGGTGTATGAGTCTTTTCCCCAGCTGCCTTGTGAAAGACACTTGATACTACAATTTGATCAAGAAATATATTTATCAGTAAACTTTCTATACAGGATTTCAAATAACAACACCTTCCTAAATGATTTGTGTAGAAATTGCTAACACAACGACACTGCTTATGGTATTTACTAAGCACCGGCACTTTAGGAGATTTAAAATTTGACTGGACAATGTTGCGGCGGGCACAATAGCAGACTATATCCTATTACAGAACATTGCCTTGATTATGCCCGCTGCATAGGAGGGGCTCACCTTTCAAGGGCCTGCATGCAAGGAATTGCGGGGCTTGGAACAGTCTAATGAAGGATATTTTAGAATTGCTTTCGTAATCAAAAGTATATTTCTTTTGTTCGAATGTATCTAATTTTTCCCTGAAATGTGTCAGAATTAGACCCAGAAACTAATGACATGTAATAAACTTAGATTTGGTGCAATTTTGCATAAGCATTAGGTTTTAAAAGTAGAAAGTTTTGTAGATTTGTAATAAAAATAAGTAGCTAAGAGAGTTCAGAAGATTAAATGTTACATTAAATTTTAATCCAATCTATTATGTTTACTTGTTTTGGAGGTTTTAAAAATAGACTTTTTAAAAACATGTGTAACCTCTAATTAACCCATATTTATATTATGTGGATTCCAAGTACTTAGGTTCTCAAAATCTGTATATTCTAAAGTGTTATAACAATTGGTCTTGGGCTTCAATTTCATAAAATGGTTGTAATTTGCATCTCACTTTCAAAAAGCTTTTTAATGTTACATTTCTCCTTTCAACCTCCTGCTAAGTAAAATAAATGGATACACATTAGGGTTCTGACCCGTTTAAGAGTTTGCTTTCTGAAGTACTATTCTTTACATAGGTAATAATAGTGTTATATTTAAATTTACAAATAGTAACTATGATTCACCATTAACCAGGTGACACTCTGTGAGTTTGTTAAACACTCCAACCTGCACTAACTCCTTCAATTGTTGGTCATTAAATATCCATTATATTGAAAATCATTAGGGGGAAACCATCTATCATAAAGCTTTTTGATCTATTTTTTATTTACTATAACTGCAGGCACAATTCTGTAACACTGGCATACTAATAGTGTTCTCTAAGTAGACTAGAAAAGCATGTAACAGACACTATCTCTCTCTGCCTCAGCATTGTAACCTCTGTTCCACTTCAGGTTAAGTCCACCAAATGTGACAATGACATGCCAAGGAGGTCAGAGGTTGGGAGAGGCCTACTCTGGAAAGAAGGAGTCTTATCATTAGCATTGTTTAGAATTTTCATAAATGGTGATGATAAAAAAAAGCACATTTTTTCATGGGGGTTTGTTATTATAATTTAATACTCTGGAAAAATACTCTTGCTTGGCATACTTAGTGAAAAAGGAAAGATTGGCTTGTTAAACTCTGAAATGTTAGTATCTCAGATGTTAATAGAACTGATACACAATCTTTCCTCCTTTTCAGAGAGACATTGCTTACTGAAGTGGATATCTATTGTACTTAGTGTGAAGGCCTTGTCTACAAAAGTTTTGCCTTCCTCCAGAAGCACCCACAAATAGTTAAGGGATGCTGTGAGTCCCTGAATCCCCGGCTATATTTAGACAGTCACAGTGACATTTGACCCGAACTTGGCCAAACAATACTCCCCTCTCAATCTTTGGAACTGGTCTAGAGAAACAACCAATCAGAGAAAGTAAACACTTGAAAGCTGAGCCGTTGCCATCTTTCACCCACATCGTGAACAGATGGTAAAGCACAGTGACCTGCACTGCAAGTGAGAAAATAATAAAAGAGATGTTTGGAAAGAAGTTGACATGACAGGCAAAGAATTAGTGATGTCTTCTTGTTTTTGAATTATGAGAGATCTACTGTGTCCTTCTTCCTGCCTCTAATACACACACGTACTCGTGAATGTGTGCTTGTACCATGCACCATTATTTAAATTCTCTCTATTTACCTTACCTGGTTTCTATCACTTGCCAAACAGTAAGTGTAAATCTTTGAAAAAATATGTTATTATTAATTCTTTTTTAAGATTTTATTTATTTATTTTTAGAGGGAGGGGAAGGGAGAGAAAAACATCAATGTGTGGTTGCCTCTTATGCACCCCCCACTGGAGCCATGGCCTGCAACGCAGGCATGTGCACTGACTGGGAATCAAACTGGTAACCCTTTGGTTTATAGCCTGGTGCTCAATCCACTGAGCCACACAAGCCAGGGCAATTGTTATCAATTCTTTTTTTTAACTTATTTTTAGAGAGAGCGGAAGAGAAGGAGAAAGAGAGGGAGAGAAACATCGATGTGTGATTACCTCTTGTGCACCCCCAACTGGGAACCTGGCCTGCACCCCAGGCATGTGCCCTGACTGGGAATCTAACCAGCGACCCTTTGATTTGCAGGCCAGCACTCAATCCACTGAGCCACACCAGCCAGGGCTAATTCTTAATGGCATGCAATTAATTTCTGTTGGATTTTCTGAGGCAGATTTCTTATATCCAATCTTTGCTTTTCATGTATTCTCTATAATCCTTATAATTGTGTTGTCCTTAATTCTGAATTTTATTTATCATTACTTCAAAACACATCTCCTTTTGAGTAGGCAACAATTTCTCTGTGTCTTAGGCCCTTATTATCTTCCTTCTTGGTTAGTCTATTTTTATGCTTTATGTCTTAAAACTAACATCTTTATTTTCATAATTCTCCATCACTTTCCACTGTATTTTAATTATCAATATATTAGTGTCTTCATACATAATGCTGTAGTGGCTTATCTGAGAGTATCCTAGAGGTTTCAGGATATGTCATTTCCCTGCAAACATATTTAATAATAAAAATGGTTTATTAACTATGAAACTGTTAGAGGTAACCTTTAAAAGTGCCACTTTAACTTCAGCTCTCCTAGGATAAATGATTACATCTACATATTTGAATTTAATTATTATTTATGGATAATTATCATTATCATTGAAGCTGACTTTCTGCAGTTCAGTTTATAGTATTTATCCATAATTGGCCTAAATAATTGAAATTTATTAAAATAAGAACACATAAAATCCAATTTAAAATGTTTCCTCTATAGTTCGTTTTAAATATTCTTAATAATTGTGGCTACCAAATTGTACTCATTACTAAAAAATATCATTTTAAACTCAATTATTAGGCTTTTCCCGATTTGCTGACTTCTCTATCCCTCAGCTGTACAAAATGGAAGAACTTCATCTGTGCCATAAGTCTTATTAATAGTGTATCAGCAGATCAAAGGTCTTGGTCTAGACTTGAGCCATAAACCATATTTTAGAGGTGACTAAATTCCAAAATGTTGTTTCAGTCTCTTTTCTTCTAATCTCAGCCAATTTGAACCACTCTTTAGGGAGAATGTGGTATTAGGAAGCCAGTCAAATTTTCACAAAAATAATTTTCAAAAAGCATAGTGCACAGGATCCACCCCAGTCTTCAAGCAATGGAGGAGATACTCCCCCAGGCAGGTTCCACTCAACAAGTGGTGAATACAGGCTACCTATGTGCTGGCCCACTAGCCTGTCTGAGAATCTTTAGCATGCACTGCAGTCTGATGTTCTTCCTATCCAAGCCTCCCTACTCATCCGCCCCTTTCACTGATATTAGATATGCTCAGTGATCTGGAGGCTCCACCTCTCTTTTCCTGCTCCCTTCCCTTCATCCTTCCAGGGGTCTCACCCACCACAACTCTTTTACAACTCTAATCACCTTCCTCTGCTACCTCAGGACCCAACTGACCCATTAAAGAAATACATTCAAATGCAACAATTTAGAGAAAACTTAAATTATAAAAGATGTGGTGGTACATTCAAAATGATAATGCTATTGTGTTCTCAAGTTATTAAAGAACATTTCAAAAGATGCTGGGTCTTTGGGTACAGTGTTTAAATGAATGACATTTGATAGATGGGAATAGAAGAAAGATGGAACAAGAAAGAAAGTAGCAAAAAGTAAAAGAAGAAATTCTATGTAGTAGCAGCAACAGGAAAAAAGTAGAAAATAGTAAGAAAAACAATTGGGATATTTCTGGTGCCAAACATACCATCAGAGGAAAATGTAAAGTCAGATGGACAAGATGTGCAGAATAAGGCTCCTAAAAGAGAAATATGAACTCCCATATGTGACACAGTTGATAATTGTAGAGCTTATAATACACATGAATTTTAAAGGTAAAAATTTAGTTATGATTTGTAATTTATATAATAAATGAGGTATTGTCTTTTATCTATAATAATGTATATATTTCTCTTTTTCACAGATGTTATAGGATTACACTTTAATAGAGTTTAGAAAAGTTAATCATCTAGAGGAAAAATGTCAGTAGTATTATAAAAATTATATAAGTGGGAGGCACATTAATCAAGATTGGGAAACATCTCAAAAAACAACAAGCGACAAAAATTATTTTTTACCCTATTGAGTGACATAGTAAAATTGAAATTTAAAGCAAAGAATTTTTGTCCCAGATTTGTAAAGTAGATTTGTGGTGTGAATGACACAAGATAAGATGAATTTGAAGGTCTAGACAAAGATAGTGGGATTACTAGAAAATAGATGAGAAAATCAATATAAGAACAAGTTATTTAAAAAATGGTGAAGAAGAATGAGCTGTGCCCAAACCACACATTTAAACCCAGCAGGCATAGCAGTGGTGCCACAGAGAGAATGGCATGCTAAAGATGAAGACACCGTCTGGGGGGAGAAAGGGAGCTCAGTTAGCATATTTGTGTTTGCAATGTACTGAATCCAACAAACATACTTATTTAATGCCCTAAACCAATTAGAGTCCTTTCCCTGTCAGGTAAAAATTCAACGAAAATAAAGCAACATGTATAAATAACCTGACAAAATGCTTATTCATTATAAATATTTCAATAATTATTTTAATTACTATTTTTTAAATACTACAAATATCTAGGTAGACAAAAAAAGTCAGCTGAAATTAAAAAAGCATTAAAAGGATGATTTCATTGTTCTCTGATCAAAGATGGTGAAACACATCTACTGAGCTGTAAATTAATTCACTTATTTTGGGGTGATCCTTGTCAAGACATCTGATGCCTCTACCTGTCAGTTTTCACATCTATATAAAATAGTAATAATAATAATCCCCCCATCCTACAGGATTGTTGATAGAGAATGCAGATGAGTAGAAACAACTAGCATAATTCATGGCACATATCTAATAATTATCATTATGTATAGAGTTTTAATCCAAAAACATTATGCATACCAGATACTTTTTATATCAGTGAAGGACGTTCTGAGTTTCAAGAGCATGCAAAGCATGTCATTCATTTCCATTTCTTGAAAAAGAGTTCATGAAGAAATAGTCCATTTAGCTGAGAATAATTAAATTTAAGAGTACAGAAATGGAAGCATGTGCACTAGAAGAACTGGTTATGAGCATTGAAGCCAGTTCATCATAATGCTAAGTATAAACTACTGGTTGTAAATATGATTGTCAAGTGAAATTTATTATGTCAAAATCATTCCTAAAAGAGAAGACATAGTATAAAAATAGTAACAAAACAGGATCTGAAAATGCAGATTATATTTACAAATATCAGTGAAAGATGAAGAGGATAAACATTAACCTGCAGTTTTCATATAATAAGGAGAAAACTTAAAAGATTCAGTTTAAGCTTTGAGATTGATAATTGGAGAAGTAAAAGTAAAAATTAAACACATGCAAACATACACACACACAAACAATTAATTACATAAAAGGCGGGACAGTTTCATGGAAAATTATAGATATTCTGAAGGGAAATAATCTTGTTCTCACTATACCTGCTCATTGTATACTATTTTTTTTTTAATGATTTGTTGCCCATTGCAAGCAAGGCCTACAAAAAACATTCCCCTTAAACAAACAGGAGTTAGTGTCTTAAGTACCTGCTGTGATATTGAGGAGGGTTACAGACAAGGTTGTAAGGACATAAGGTAAGGCTCTTCTAGCTCTGCTTTCTACATATCCCCCTATCCACAAATCCCTGACGGGATTTGTTATTCAAAAACTTACAAAAATGTAAACAGAAAATCATTATAGAGGCATGGGTTTAAATCTTACTTAGAGTATCAGCTATTATTAATAAAATGTATTGGTATTAAAAAAAAACTCTTTCTCTATTTGATTAAAATGAACTTGCTAAAAGAATGGCATCTCCAATAATTCTACATCACTGAAAAGTTAATTGGGCCAGGATTTATGATGGGAGAGTAAAAATAGAGGAGTGGATCTTTCCATATTCCATATTTTTCTCTGTGCTTTCTTTCATAATCCATAATAAGGATATGCCTTTAACTTCATTTTAGTGGAGAATGAGAGATTTATTTTTAAACCCCATAAAAAAGAGACAATGTAATTTTTCTTCATATGAATCAATCACTATATTCAATAAGAATGGAACTCAGCAAATTCAAGGTCTTTAAGCAAAATAAAGGAACTTGATGATTAAAAGAAGGACTAACACACTTTACTAAGGAACTATGTAGTTAAAATGCATACTTGCATGTTTAAATGTAGACATCAATTTTAACTGTAAATTTGGGTAATGACCATCTATTATTATCATCTTTAAATTTGTCTGTTTATTTTAAAAAGTACTTTACAATATTTGTTTATAATTCCTTCTGACCAACATACTTTCTAGGTGGGCTTTAATGTTAAATAATTTATCTTATTTTCCAAATAAAACTTCTGGAAGTATTTTAAAATATCTCTTCAGCCCTGGCTGGTGTGACTCAGTGGATTGAGCACCCACTTGTGAACCAAAGGGCCACTAGTTCCATTCTCAATCAGGGCAAAATGCCTGGGCTGTGGGCCAGGTCCCCAGTAGGGGGTGCAAAAGAGGCAACTACACATTGATGTTTCTCTCTCTTTCTTTCTCCCTCTCTGCCCCCTCTCTAAAAATAAATTTAAAATATATTAAAAAATAAAAATAAATAAAATATTTAAAAATAAAATGAAATATCACTCCAGTTCCATATACTGATTTTTTTTAATGTCTAATTTTTAAGCTGATATTTTTTTTGTAGATAGGAGCATTTTTACTTACTAAAGTTCACTTGGAATTTTTAAAAATACATGGTTTTCAGGTAACAATGTATTCCATGAAATCATTAAGAAAGGCATGGATTATTTATTTTGAATTAAATAAAAGTTAAATATATCTTAAATTGTAGAAGTTAGAGTTTTTGAAAATGAAAGCATATCATGGGTATTTTAATGAAAACTTCAGGAGAAGATCAAAGGAACAATGAGAATGTCTCCTTGATGAAATTAATAGAATTGGGACAATAATATAAATAATAAACATATATTTCTTTGAAACTTGACTCTTCTATCTCAGTTTAAACAGCTGTATATATTTATACAGGGATATATAGTAAGATATTTTCTTTCAAATTTGGTCAATAAATACTTTACTATTGAAAAAAATAAATCTCTTATGGTAGAAGTTTTCAAGTTTTGATGACAGCATTCTTTCCATAAAGACATACTCATAAAGGATAGTCTCAGAGACTTGAGCTATATAAAAAGTTTTCTTTTTTTACTATGTATTTACTTGGAAATATTTAAATGATATAAATTCTTTAACTCTAAAGGTTGACAGTTCAATGGAAGAAATTTAATTTTTTAAAGTAGTGGGTGAATTCAGTATTGACTTTGGGGGTACCATTTTGCTCAGGGTGACTGCAAGTGTGTGTCTGGGTGCATATCACTAGATGGTTTTTCATGAATATTATTTCTGATGTGGGAAAAACACTTTAAAAAAGTCAGATTTGGTTACTCTCTAGATGGAATTATATGCCATAAATTATTCTAAAATATATACTTTTCCAGTGTCCTATCTTAGAACAGACTCAAAAATAATAATTTATTTTTCCTCCCTATTCACATAATTACCATTTTTTGTTGTTCTTTTCTTTTTAACTTTTTTTATTGCTTTCAAGTACAGTTGTCTCCACTTTCCCTCCACTACTCTCCCCCACCCCAGCCATGCCCATCTCCCACCCTTGATCCTACCCCTCTTTGGTTTTGTCCATGTATCCTTTATAGTTGTTCCTGAAAACTCTTCTTCCTCCTCCTCCGTTACCTCCTCCTACCTCCCCTCTTGTTACTGTCAGTTTGTTCTTAATTTCAATGTCTCTGTGTTTTGTTTTTTTTTTATTAGGTTCCACTTATAGGTAGGGTCATATGGTATTTGTCTTTCACTGCCTGGCTTATTTCACTTAGCATAATGCTCTCTAGTTCCATTCATGCTGTTGCAAAAGGAAAACCTTTTCTTTCTTTCTGCTGTGTAGTATTCCATCGTGTATATGTACCATAGTTTTTTGATCCACTCATTTACTGATGGGTAGCCAAGGAACTGATGGCTGTGTCTTTCTGATGAAACAGTCAAGGTTGTTTCCAGCACTTGGTTGTTGTAAATTGTGCTGCTCTGAGATACCACTTCACGCCAATCAGAATGGCCATCATAAACAAAGCAACAAACAACAAATGTTGGAGAGGATGTGGAGAAAAGAGAACCCTAGTGCACCGTTAGTGGGAATGCAGACTGGTGCAGCCACTGTAGAAAACAATATGGACTTTCCTCAGAAAAACTAAAATGGAACTGCCTTGCGACCTGGCAATTCCATTGCTGGAATTATACCCTAAGAACCCTGAAACACCAATTCATAAGAACCTATGCACCCCAATGCTAATTAGCACTTTTTTAGTGGATTCCAATTCTACACACTGATCTGAAATGAATACCAACTTCCCATAGCTCCAAATATATTTAAAACCCCATTAAAGCAAGGAGCACCTCAACCCTTCTACTGCAGAAGGATGAAAATAGATAAATACCACACCTATAGATAATTATCAGAGTCTAGAGTCCCATCTTTTAATCATCTGCTTCTGTGGGAGTGGGAGCTGTACTTAGTGGAACCTCAGGAAATGCATATTCCTTTTAACATCTCACAAGGATAATATCACAAGGAACCTCAGGAATCATCTTGTTTGAGAATCATAAACAGGATGCAAACAAAGCAGGACAGTGGCCAACCTGAGAAGTCTGAACCTCCTTTACAGTTCTTATATCATAATATCTTTTAAACTTCAAAATAACATAGTGTCTTAATCACTGGTGTGGATTATGTAGACCATTCATTCAATCGCCTATTCATGCAAGACACAATTATTGATCACTTGTCACATGTAATATTGACTGTATCATATGTAAAATTCTCTTGTAAGTGTTGAGGCAGGACAACAATAAATTGAGGGCATAGTGAATTAAAGCACACTGACCCAAATATATGATAATAACTTGTCAGCTGAAATTCATATTACTTTACTATTACTCATCTCAAAGCATAGATCTACTCAATTCCCTGTTCAAAAACTTCCAGTGGTCATCTCTCTAACCCTTGGCACAAGCAATTACTGAGAGAAGGAAGTTTGAGTTTCATGATTTCCAGAATATATTTCCAGGAATATCTTTTCTATTATTCCTCTTCACCTTACATTGGTATTGCCTAAATTAAACAACTTCCTTAGTTAACTGGGTTTGGGGTCCAGTAGGATTGGCTTCACATAAAATTCTTCTATTTTGTAGTCATTGGCTATTGGGCAAGTTACTTTGCTTCATCTTATGAAGCTGAAGGGTACCTAGCTCATAAGATTGTTGAAAGAATCAAATAAAGAAACTCATAAAGCAGAAAAAGAAGAATGACTGGCATAAAGCAGATACACTGCACATCTTACTACCAGATGCAGTGTTTATTATGAGCAAGTGCTCAGTTACAAGTGTCTATTGAACCATCATCACAAGGGAGACTCAAACTGTCTCTGTCACTTACTAGCTATGTGGATATGTGGACTTGCATAAATTACCAAATATCTTTAAAGCTAATTTTTAAAGTGGGAAAAGTATGGTGCTTACCTCAAAGGGTTTTTCAGAGTATTAAATTACAGTGAAACCTCAGTTCTCAAACTTATTTTGTTCCAGAAGGTTGAGTAGCGATTTGTTAGGAAACGGAATCATTTTTTTCCCTTTAGATATACAGTATCCACATGAGAAAGTTGTAGGGTTGAAAACCAAGTTTGTTCTGTAACTGAGACAATTTTTGTGTAAAATAACTTGGTTTAGAACCTATTTGTTCAAGATAGGGGACATTCAAGGACTGAGGATTAGCTGTACATGAAACATATAAAAAAACTAAATTGTTGTTTGGCACATAACACTCAAGAAATGTTATTAAAAACAACATGTATAGTGTGTATTCTGTAATTATTATTATTATTACGACTGTTTTTATTAACCTCTTAGGCATTTGTATCTTCATGCCTTTTTTTATATAGTTCCTTTGCAAAGAATATACTGACCTTGTTTTTCTTACTCATAGATCAACACTTTGAGCCTCTGTAAGCCCCTCCACTGATATGAATGATCTCCTCTAACCTTGTCAAGTACTTTATCCAGAGGACCTTTCAGGATGTGTTTGAGTTCTTATTCGGGTGCATAGATATTTTAATATTACTTACAGGATATTTCATACATACAAAGAAAGCTATTAAAAATAGCAAAATGAATACCGGTGTTTGCCTAAAAAGGTATAACTTTTGCTCATCAAGAGACTTCAACAACAGAAAACATTGGAAAAGACTGGAGGAAGACATTTGCAACTCATGCAGTCCTCTGAAACTGCTCTATAGCCATTCGCAATCAAGGTTGCCATATAAAGTATAGGATATACACTTAAACTTAAAAATCAGATCAACAACTCAATTTTTTTAGTGCACGTATGTTTTGAAGACTGCATCTCTCTCCCTTCCTCTGAGGTAACCTCTCTCATAAATATGTCATTTGTCACTTCCCTGAATTTCTCTATACTTTTATTATGTCTATTTTAACTACCACTTAATGTTTTTACATGTTTAGATCATAAATGGTAAATTATTTTGTGCATATTTTCTGAGCCTTGCTTTATTTTTTCTCAAAACTTTTTGTGAGAGGGTTGCAGGTTTATGAATATGTGGGTGTTTTTCTTATTTTTTACTATAAGCATAGGTGATATGGACATTCTGTAAACATGTATATTAGTGAGAATATCCCTATGGATTGTACTGAATTCCCCCAGTGGGCCCCTCTGGGTCTCCACCCCGCTTTGTGCCCTGGCAGTATGACACATACACATCACCAACAGACTCCCTTACTGTGGCTCTGGATGGTTAGCATATCAGGGGCAATAGGATAATGAGACTGAACTATTCACTCCCTGGGCTCACTCCCTCCTGGGTCACCACCTCTCACTGTTATCCCTCACTGAGAGCAACAGCTCCTGTTGAGCAACCTTCTCTTTCAGCTACCACACTTCTGGTTCCAGTAAGCATCACTCTGCACCTCCCAGTTTAAAAGTAGTAGTGATGTTACAGGGTGCAGTCAAGAGGGGGGACCACAAATAGGCATTTGAAATGGGGTCCAGAACTCAAGGTGTCCAAGAAATATTAGAAAGACATATAAGATGTCTTTACCCCTTCCCCCACAGGTGTGAGTTGGAGGAAGGGACACATGGAGCAAGAACATGCAGGGATGTTTTGTACAGGAACAGCTTTGCAGCTAATCCATGGCATGGTCATTTAACATACCTATAGCCTTTGGCTGGTTGCTTAGATATGCTAAATAGCTGTGGCCAAGCTCTGGGCCAGGGGGATGGAAAGGGACTTCCCCTGCCAAGATGTGACTGTGAGGTAGGTCCCCCGAGTTACAGCACCTGCGTGGGAGCTCAGAGAAGATTGGCTCCATGACATGGGGCCACACCTGCCCAGACCCACAATGGCAGCCGAGTAAAGCTGGAAGGATGTGAGATTGATGGCAAGTGTGGCCGAATGTGGGAGGAGTCGGAAATGGGGCTGCAGAGGAAGGCTGGCGTGAGGATTTAAAACCCAGAAATGGCAGCTATTGCAGGAGAGAACCATGTGGTTTTGGCTGAGTGGGGGCTCCTGTGGCCCTGGGAGAGAAGACCATGTGGCTGGAGCAGTGGAGAGAGAACTTCGTGCCTTTGCCAGAGTGGGGACCCCGCAGCATTAGTAGGGGGAACCACCACCCGGCTTTAGCAGAGATCCCGGCGACACAGCTGAGGGTGCTGGGAACCGAGGGTCTCCCAGCCAAGAAGGATTACTGGGAAGATCCAGGGGCTGTCTGAGCCAAGGACTTCTATTTTTTTCCCTGAGATACAGTACCCCAGAATGGACAAAGGGGGAAGGGAGGACTATGCATGTTTGTGGGTGTTTTAAGGGACTTTGGGACTTTGATGAAGACATTAGGTTACTACTTTAAGTTTGTATAGCATTAAATAAACATTTCCTTTCCTTTTCATGAATTTCTGACATTGAGAGACATCTTTCTATAGGTGGTGGACGTAATGAACCTGGGGGTTCCTTTCAGTAATAGTATATTGTCCCGGGCCCCCTAGGCCCCTCTATGTTCTGTAACAGTGACACTCTGCTAACACTAGTTCTGAGATACCACAATACTTTGTTGATTTTAAGCTTGTCCAAAACTTTGTAATATTTTAAAAATACAATTCTCCCTAATTATGTGATTTCATTTGTGTTACTTTTTTTCTAGATAGAATAGAATACTCACTAATACAAGCATACGCCTAGGAATATTTTTTTGAATGTGCATACTATGAACTAGGTAACATTAAACTTTTCTTCATAAAGGTTGACCCAATTCACAATTCCACCAAAAGTATGTATAAATTCCCATAACTTTACTTTCTAGTACTGGTATTGTCATACTTAAAATTTTTGCAGAATTGATGTTTGTTGTATCTTTTGGTTTTAATTTATATTTCTTCTGATGATTATTGAGTTAGAGTAAGTTTTCATGTTTACTGGCAATTCAATTTTCATTCATTACCTTATTACAGTTTTACTTGTTTTCTAATATCTGATTTTTTATTCATTTTTGACAGTTATTTACATATTCTGGGTTTTATTTCTATGTTAGTTTTATCCATGAAAATATTTTCTCACATTCTTGAACTTATATTTCCATTGTAATAAAATGATACTTTTTGATGCCCAGAAATTTTAAGTATAAATATTATCAAATCGGTTAACCTTTTTTTCATGGTTTCTGTTTTTCATTGTAGTACAGATATTTATGTATATGGCTTATCTCCCTAAGAGACTATAAATTTTGTGTGGGCAAACTATATATCCAATTCAACTTTTATGTGGCTCAAAGCATTTGGCATTGTGCTTTGTACATAGAAGGTATAGAGTACAGACAGATATTGTCCATAGACTGAGTGAAAAATAGTTTATCCCTCTATCACATCTCCTCAGCTCTTGGTAAAAATTAAAACCAGAATTCTATTTAGAATAGAGTGATCTCCCAAAAAACAGAAAGCTCTTTAATATCCTAAAATATTCAAAAGATAAAATGGAAACAAGGAAGAATATATTAATGGGGAAAATATATCCTCCTCTAGTCTATTTTTTTTATGTGAAGGGATATGATCACTGTGGAAGACACTTCTGAAGATGTTCTTGGATTTGAAATAAATATTTACATATAATACTCCTTAGTATACCTAAAGGGAGGATTTCTTTATATATAAATAAATGTAATATTTTCATAATACATTTATTTTTTTATACTTTACTGTACAAAGTAATTTTCATCCTACAGAGACAAGAAACCTGAGTTTGGCTTGAATGATGAGACAGCTTATGTGTCTTTGCAGATTAACAACAATTATATGGAATAGGCCAGAGATTTCTCCAATCTGGCTATATAGAAGAATCATCCAAAGAATTTTATAAATGAGGTCCTCAACCCAGAAATTACAAGGTCAGTGAATAGGTAGGATGGTTCTGGGATGTTTGTGTGTGTGAAATTCCCCAGTTTATTCTCATGTAATGTCATGTCAAGGAACGGCTTTCCTAGGGATCAAATGCTTACCCAGTCAAGAGATCTCAGTCACAGATAAACAATATTAACTGACTTGATCAGTATGAAATACCCTCAGCTTGTAACAGGGTATAGCCAGGGAACCTCCCTAAAGAGGGATTTGTAATAGGGTCCAGAACTCTGGGTGTACAGGAAATATTAAAAATATATAGGATGCCCTCACCCTGACAAGTCTGAACTGGTACTGGGACCCATGGTGCAGGGCCATTGAGTTATTTTGCATATCAATACTTCTGCAAATAACCTCAAGAATGGTCATATCTATAACTTTTGACTGGTTTCATAGATATGTTAAGTAGCTGTAGCGATGCCTTGAGCCAGGGAGATGAGATTGACTTTCACTCAGGATATAACTGGGAAGCAACTCCCCCTGGTTACAGTGCCTGCATGAGAGCTTGGAGATGATTTCCTTCACATAAGGGGGCCACGCCTGCCCAGACTTATTATGGGAGCCCAGAAAAGCTGAAAAAATATAGGAATGCTGAAAAGTATAGTCGATTGTGGTAGGAGTCAGAAATGGGGATGCAGAAGAAGATTGGCGCAGGGATTTAAACCCAGGTGCGGCAGCCATGCGGGTTGGAACCAGGCAGCTTTGGGGCTCCATTTGCAATGCAGCTTTAGAGTCTGGAAAGCAAGATGTAGCAGCAATGCAGAGCTCTCTATTAGCAGTTTGGAAGAATGCAGGAAAGAGTGATGTTGCAGGAAGCAAAGGAGTCAAAGGACTCTTGCTGGTGGACCATGAGAATGTGTTGTGCAGGTTTGGATTAAGAATCGACAACACAGCTGATGGTGCTGGAAACCTCGGGAGGCCTGCCAGCTGAGCACATATTGATAGGGAACTCAAGACTTGGAAAATTTTAGCTTAAGGTAAAAAACTGTAAGTCTAGCAAGTAATGTGTATGTTAAGCTTTTGTTTCAGAAACTACAGATAAGGCTCATCCTGGCTCCTGAGAAAAGCAGCCAAGCTCCTGGGGCACTGGCTAGAGATTACTGCCTGGGGACAAGTTGGAGGCATCCGGGCCTTTTGTGTGTCCACCCTACCCCTACCCCCCACCCTTGAGACAGCTAACTGCCTAGAACAGGAATGCTGCAGCTTTGCTCACCTGCTCACCTAATCCTCCCTGAATTTCAAAGCCCTAACTGTACCTTGTTTGCCCTTCCCCACCAGCTTATAAAAGATCTGGCTAGGGAAAAGAAGGGGAAGATGGGCTGTTAGGGTATGAATCCACCATCTTCTCAGATAGCTGGCCAACTGAATAAAGTGCCCATAAAAGATTCAATCACCGTCATTGCTTATTGGATTTGGTAGTGACAGGCAGCCCGGACACTGGTGTCTTTTCCAGTTACAGCATTAATGGGAAGAAGTGGGGACCACCTGAGCCACAGACATCTATTTCTTTTCCTGAGACATGGTATCCCTGACTGGGCGAATGGGGAAAGGAAGTAGTGTGTGTTTGTAGGTGTTTTAAGGGACTTTAGGATTTTAATGAAGACATTGAGCCATTAGTCTGTATAAATTGTGAATAAATAGTTCCTTTCCTTTTCATTAAATTCTGGTATTGAGACCTATAATTCCCTGGCAGCAGGAAACGTGAACCTAGTACAGGACGACTCAACCCCAGGAGAAATGTAATGGTATCTTGTCCCCTGCACGGGTCCTTTGGTAACAAGCTGAGTGTTTTGTCTTTCTCCAGCTTGACATGTTCGGTCTTCTCTTTCTACAACTCCAATGCTAATCCTTTCTGAAGACAACAAGAATGAAAGCCTCCAGGTCTTGCTCTTCACAGATGATTTGGCTGGCTCTCAATTTAAACTTTGGAATCAATCAATGGTATGGTATTGATTCATAGGAGGGGAGCACACCAGTGAGAGTATTTTGAAGACAGCACTTGTGAAATTGTGGTATGATAAAAGAGATAACCTATTAGGATTTCATCAACACAGACAATTTTTCACATGCTACCACAAAATAACCGTGATTATAACTTTCATTTTAGCAAGTTTTTCTTGAGGCAAAACATCTTTTTAAAGATTAATTACAGCAGCCTGATGACGATAGCCTGCGACCTCTGCCATCTAGCATAGGGAGCATTCTCCGTCCACGAATATTTCAATTTCAAGTCTGACTCATTGAACAGCTTGAAAATTTTTCACTCATGAAGTGCAGGGTTATGGCTCCTTCCAAGGGGCCAGTCATTTATTTGACACTTTAGGAGTGAATTAGAAATTGAATTAAGCAGCTGTTTAATTGTGGATGGAATTTCTTCTTTTAGCATTACCCTGGTCAACAAAATCATCTGCATAGAATCTAACACTGGCATGCTCACTTTGTTCAGAAGGCAGTCCTGGTGTATTAGAGGAGGCAGCTGGGTGGCACAGCAAATGTGTCATTGCTATTTAACATCTCTGTGACCTGGATTTAAATTCACCATGGCACAAAATGCAACCTCAGTTCTCTCAGAAGGCAATTAAGTCATTTGCAGTAAGCCTTGTGGAGAATCTAAAACACTGAAGGGTTCTTTGCTTCCCAACCCCCACTCTTATTTGCAAAAGATAGCAAAGTAGTTCATTTTACTTAAAGGGATTGTTTAAAGGGGAAAGAATGGATTTGACTAATCAACTGATATATGAGTACATCTTGTTGTTCATATTTTTAAAAATCTACTACTGTGTTTCAGCCAGAATCAGAGGGGAAATATAACTGTCTTGAGGGTGAGTTTTAATCAAGATACTGTTCAGAAATATTATGTTTTTTGTTTGTTTGTAGGGTAAAACCAGAATAGAGAGAAAGGCTTTAAAATAGGTGTGTTTCCTTCTCTAAAAGCTTCATTAACTACGTTCTCTTAGATCTGAATCTCAGAATGAATTGAAGCTGTAAGTTTATAAATTTAGAGTAGTGTAAAATTTATTTTTCGTTAAATTAATTCTCAATATATTTTTGCTTAAATATTCCATTTTATTACTCCCTGCATTCCTGGAAAATAATGCAGTCTTCATTTTTCTTGATTCAAAATTTTATGTATCCCTTATCCTTATCCCCTGAATTTTCAACAATCCATTCAAATTCATTCACTTTACACCAACAATGGATCAGTGTGTGAATAAAACAGGCCTACCACCTAACTGTAACAGCCAAGTCCTCAAGCGCATTTTTTTTTTTCCTTTTTAGTTTTACCTTCCTCTGCCTGGTCTTTTCCTAGGTTACCAGCCTCTCATTTGAAGCTGGCAAGAAATATCATTTACTGAAAAGAAATTTCCTGTTTACTATCACAAACAAGGTGCTAATTGTTTCTAATGACCTCAAATAGTCTCTGTCATTCATTAAGTATGCCACTTGGAAAGGCGGCAAACTTTTATTTTTGCCTTTCTAATATGTAAAATTAGAATTGTCCAATGCAAGGACTTCCATTCATTGATAGAATTTACTCACATGATAATATATTAATGAGATGATGAGCAATGCCACTGCCACCATCATTTGCTGACTGTCTACCTTGTGTACATAAAGTGCCACCCTGGTCATTTTCAAATGATTTTCTATACATTGGATTCACCTGAGGGACTGGTTAAAAATATGGATTGGTGTATAGTATTCTACTAAATCAATAATCTCTAAACTGGTGCTGTCCAAAAGAAATATAATGTGAAACACATAGGTGATTTTTTAAAAAATTTAAAAAAAGGGTTTGAGAAAAAAGAAAAAAAAAGACGCATGGATTTTGACAGCAACATGGTTATTGTGGGGGAGGAGGGGTATAACAGAATTCAGTAGTAATGGAAAAAATACAATAAAACCTTTTTTAAAAAATTAATAAATAAATACAACATTAAGAAATTTAAAAACAGGTGAAATTATTTTTTTAAATATTTTATTTAACATATTCAAAATAGCACTGCAACATACAATCAACATAAATACCATTAATGAAACATTTAGAGTTTTTGTACTAAGTCTTTGAATCTGGTATGCATTTTACAAGTATAGAATATGTCAATTAGTATTAGGCATATATCAAGAGCTCCGCAAATACACATGGCTGCTACCTATTGCATTGCACAGTACAGCACTAGAAAGCTGATCTCTGGAACCTGCATTTTTTTGGGGGAGTAACTTGGAACCTGCATTTTAAGTAAGTAACCAAGTTGCTTTTAAAGCAGATATATATCAGGTACTCTCAGGAAATCATGCTGTATATTTTACAGATAATAAAGGAATGCAGAAATTGAACTTCCTCTAAAGAAGTTCATTTTCCAGTTGTCAAATGTATACAGATGCTTGCTTAAATAAGACATGTTGATTGCCACAAACACAATAACAAGCATGGAAATGTGTTTTCTAAAATTTCTTAGGTGAGAGAAAAAGTTATGCTGTGAGAATGAAAAAGAAATGCTTGGTGGAGTAGATAGCATGTAACTTGGATATGATAAAGACATTGAGATTTTAAAATGCTAACTGATATTTCCAAAGTCCTGTAGCTAATTGGTAGCAAATTTAAAAGTCTATCCCAGTTCTAAAGCTTCATGCCACCACCTACCAGCCTAAAGATCTTAGCATAATAGATGCAGAAAAAGCATTTGATAAAATCCAAACCCATTTATGATAAAAAATACTCAGCAAAGTGGGAATAGAGGGAGTACACCTAAATATAATAAAAAGTCATATATGAAAAACCTACTGCCAACATCATACTCAAAGGGCAAAAACTAAAAGCTTTCCCATTAAGATCAGGAACAATTCAAGGGTGTCCACTGTTACCATTCTTATCCAACATAGTACTGGAAGATCTAGCCATAACAATCAGAGAAGTAGAAGAAATAAAAGACATCCAAATTGGAAAGGAGGGAGTAACTCTGTCATTACTGGCAGACTACATGATAGTGTACATAGAAAACTCTATAGGCTTCACAAAAAAACTACTCAACCTAATAGGTGAACTTGGCAACATAGTGGAATACAAAGTCAGTACTCAGAAATCAATGGCATTTTTATATATCATTGATGAACTATCAGAAAGAGAAACCAAGGGAAAAAATCTCATTTGCTATAGCACAAGAAAAATAAAGTGCCTAGGAATAAATTTAACCAAAGAGGTAAAAGACCTGTACTTGGAAAACTATAGAATATCAAAGAAAGAATTTGAGAAAGATAGAAATAAATGGAAGCATATATCATATTCATGGATTAGAAGAATTAACATAATTAAAATGGCCATACTACACAAAGCAATCTATAGATTCAATGCAATCTGTGTTAAAACGCCAATGACATGTTTTGCTGATCTAAAACAAATACTCCAAAAATTTATATGGAACCACGAAGACTCTAAATACCATCAGCAATATTGAAAAAGAAAAACAAAGTTGGAGAGATTGCAACACCAAATTATACTACAAGTCCACTGTAATCAAAACAGTCTGGTACTGGCACAAGAATAGACATATAGATCAATGGAACAGAATAGACAGTCCAGAAATAAACCCATGTCTTTAAGATCAATTAATACTTGACAAAGGGAGCATAAGAGTACAATGGAGTAAAGACAGTCATGTCTTCAATAAATGGTATTGGGAGAACTGGAATTGTACATGTAGAAGAAAGAAAGAAAGAAGGAAAGGAAGGGAGGAAGGAAGGAAGGAGAAAAAAAGAGAAAAGAAAAGAAAAGGAAAGGAAAGGAAAGGAAAGGAAAGGAAAGGAAAGGAAAGGAGAAAGGAAAGGAAAGGAAAGGAAAGGAAAGGAAAGGAAAGGAAAGGAAAGGAAAGGAAAGGAAAAGAGTGAGGAAGGAAGGAGACTGGACCACCATTTTACATCATACACCAGGATAAACTCAAAATGGATAAAATACTTAAATATAACTTGTGATACCATAAAAATTATAGTAGAAAACATAGACAGTAAAATTTCAGATATCTCACTTGGCAATATTTTTGCCAATACATCTCCTAGGGAAAGGAAATAATGGAAAAAAATGAACAAATGGGACTACGACAAATTGAAAATCTTCTGCATGGCTAAATGGAATCCATTATATGGGAGAACATATTTGTCAATGATACATTGGGAAAGGGTTTAATCTCCAAAATATGTAAAGAACTTGTATGGCTCAACACTGAGAAGACAAACAATCTAATTAAAAATGAGCAAAGGACCTTAACAGATACTTCTCCAAGGAGGACATACAGGTGGCCCACAGACATATGAAAATAAGCTCAATGTCACTAGCCATCAGAAAAATGCAAATTAAAACCACAATGAGATATCACCTCACACCTGTAAGAATGGCCATCATTAATAAATCAACAAACAACTGCTGGTGAGGATGTGGAGAAAAGGGAACCCTAGTGCACTGTTGGTGGGAATGCAGACTGGTGTAGCCACTGTGGAAAACAGTATGGAGTTTCCTCAAAAAAATTTAAAATGGAACTGCCTTTTAACCTAAAAAGTCCACAACTGGGAATATACCTAGAATCACAAAATACCTATTCAAAGGAGTACACACCCCTATGTTCATAGCAGCACTATTTATAATAGCCAATATTTGGAAACATCCTAAGTGCCCATCAGTAGGAGAGGGGATTAAACAACTAGCATATTTACACAATGGAATACTATGAAGCAGAAAAAGGGAAGGATTCCTGCCTTTTGCAACAGCATGTATGGAACTAGAGACCCTTATGTTAAGTGAAATAAATCAGTCAGTGAAAGACAAATATCATGTGACATCACTTATAAGAGGAATCTAGTGAAAAGAATAAACTGATCAGTGGGAAAGAACCAGAGGCATGGGATCGTGGAATGGACTGATAACTGTAGAAGGGGAAGGGGGCGTGGAGATTGACTGTAGGTGACAGGATTAGTCAAAGAACATATATGAAGGACCCATGGACACAGGCAACAGCGTGGGGATTGACTATGGTGGTGGGGTCAGGGCTGGGTTGAAGGGGGTGAAAGGGGAAAATGGGACATCTTAATTGCATAAGCAATAAAACATCAAAAATGGAAGTAAAAATAAAGATCTGATGATAATCAGACTCCATGACAGGACACAGACACTTATTCCATTTTATTCACTGTTTGCTATTCTTACATGCTGCATTTCCCAACTCAAATGTATTTTGATTCTCAAGAGGACTATTCTCAAGATGACGTATTATCACAGATTTGGAGATCGTAATTATTGGTGCTCCACAGTATTTCTGAACATAGAGGTTTTCTTCAGTTTCTCTTTTCTAATCTGCCTATCACTTGCATCTTCTAACATTCTTTCAAATACTTAAATTTCAAGATCTTTCCTATTTATTTGGTAAATTTGTAACTATTAGATGGAATTATATCATCATTATAATGTTATAATTATCTGTTTTAATTTGTAATGTGTGGATCTAGAAAAAATCTTTAAAATAATATATTTCTAGACATTAAATAAAAATACTGAGTAATCTATATAATGATCTAAAGACAATAGCTAAACCACATAAAAGGTACTAGGGCTTTAAACCATTTAAGGGACACTCTTTAAAAACCTTATTATTTTACTTAATTATTACTGAAGTTGGAGAAAGCCTTCAATAGCTCAAATCAGCTCAGCTTCTTACTATTAAGTTCCAATTCCCAATTAAAAGCTGTTCATGACGTGAAAGAGTGATTCACTAAAAATACTAAGGCAGCATAATTTAAATTCTTAATTTAGTTACTTCATAATATATAGCAAAGTCCAGTATTTGAAATAATTATTTATAAAATGATTTGAAGATGATTATGAGCCAACCAAGAGGCAATGTGGTCAAATTAAATTTAAATGAATTTCCTAAATTTGTAATCATTTTTTCCAATGAGTCATTAGAGCAAAGGATTTCTTTGAAAACATGTACTTTCAGCTCATTTGTGTTGGATTCTGCCCTTTGACACTTTATGGTTTTGAAGTACAGAAAATAGTCCACGTGTCTTCAATTTTCTTTCACTTTTTTTTCATTTTGTCCGTTGCAAGACAGGAAACAGGTCAAAGGTTTCCTAGAGGGTTCAAAACCTAAATATACATAATAGTGTTTTTCTTTCAAACATATCTAATGCTGGCCACTGTGGCTCAGTTGGTTGGAGCACCTTCCTATAAACTGAAAGGTCACAGGTTCAATGCCCAGTCAGGGTACATACCTGGGTTGCAGATTTGATCTGTGGACAGGGAATGTGGTAGGGGCATCCGAGATGTTTCACTCTCATGAGGTTGTTTCTCTCCCTCCCTCTCTCCCTCCCTGCCCCATTCTCTAAAACCAAAAAGCATGTCCTTGTATGAAGTTTATATATATATATGTAACATGTACAGTATATATAATCTCATATATATATATATGTAAACACACACACGTTGGATTTTTTTTTGGTTAATTCGGTTGCCTGTTTTCAAGCAATCTTATCTTTAGTATATCCACAGGGCTCCCAGGTTCTCGATGTCTTTAACCGATACGGATCAATACTTCAATGGAATATATTTAAAAGCAAAACACGCAATTGTTTCTTACAACAAAAACCAAATGAAATGCACGATATAATGTTTTTCTTGACTTTAACTTTAGAATGACATCCTCTATCCATTGTATGACAGTAGTGAAAAGTACAAAGACAAGAGAGTGGGAATAAGGAGAAATTCTCTAGCTCTTGGTAGTTCATGTTTAATACTAAGATCTGAAATGGTGTGATTTCCAAGAATATCAAAAATACCAACATCTTCGGGTAACTGTAATATTTATTCTTCAGAGATCAGATGAAATCAGGCATGTTTAAGGTAGTATGGCGGTAGACTGTAATATTTATTCTTAAAAAATCCCAGTGTTTGATGCATTGCCTTATCCGCCTTTATGTGTGTGTGTGTGTGCATGTGCACTATACATCTCTCTTGTCATTTAACAGATTAAGTCATCAATGCTCCCCTGTAAATTAATTAATTTGGCCAAGGTCATCATATTTTACAAATTTTAGATGAATGCAAGGTAAATAATGAATTTATATTTCTAGGCTCAGCTTTATTATTATGTTTAGAAATGGAAAAATTGAAGTTAATATGCATTATAATTCAAGATGTCTTAAATTACATTTCTCAACAAATATTATTTACAATAATTTCAATAGTTTGAAAATCTTTAGTGAGTATGACTTACTTCCTTAGAAGCAGGTTAAAAGTAATTTCATTGAAGCATAAGAAATTGCTGATACATAACAACTATTAGCCTACAAAAAAGGACAAGTTTATATGGGTCAGAGATGTAGTTTTCTGTGTAAAAAGGCAGACTTCATTCATTGGGTATAATTCATATTTCTTCTAAACTAATAAGGATGTCCATCTTCTTCCTGCATTCATCAATATTTCTCATTGATGACAGCATTATCTAATAGTCATAGGGACAAAATATTTTTGAGGAAGCACATGTGGTGGGGGAATACATCAATGTTTTATTTCAGCACAAGTATCTCTCATTTGGAATATAAAAAATGTTAACACATTTCTTCTTGATGGTATAAAGAGTTCTGTTTTTGTTAACTTAGTGTTTATAATTAGCTAGAGAATACTTGATGTTGTCCAGATAGACGCGTTCACATTGCATTAAAAATGTTTCAGGATTTGACTGCACAAATATTCATCTTCAGCAAACAATGGTGACTAACCCCACAGCAGCGTTGCTAAGAATGAGTACCAGTGCTTACGTTGCATTTTATCTGAGACCAAATAAACAAAAAAGTTCTGAAAGTGTAACTGAAAAATCTAAAGTATGTGTTCTCTATAAAACCTGTATTTCAAGAGACTGAATTACACTTTAAAAAAGCTGAGTAAAGATTATCTATAAAAGTGTCTAATCATTAAGCAATTTATAATATTAAACTATGAGTTAAAAATAGATCAATATAATATTTTCCTGATATTCGGGCATGAGATGGCATAGCCTTATATGCTCCCATTATCTGTCCCTCCCTCCTCCTGTGCAATGGTAGTCAAAGAGAATACGATGTTTCAGCCCACAGTTTTTAGGGGCCGTATCTATTCCTTTCTCATACTCCCCCCAGAATCTACAATAACATCCTATAAGTAAAACCTATATGATTTTACTAATCAGTGATATCCCAATAAAGTCAATAAAATATAAAAAAGCAAAAATAAGATTATTTTTAATCTAAAATATGGTTTTACAATTACTAGAAATTATGTCAAACTACAGTGACCTTTGTTATTACAGGATTTTTTTCTATTAAAAATAAGCTATAAACTAAAAAAACACTGGAAATATGTATCTGTATGTTTATCAAAGGATTAATTGTTGAATATTTTCAAGCACTAGGCATGTGGAATATAATTGTGAATAGAATCCTTTTTCCTGCATTTGGTCTGTGTATCTTACCATGGATGATAGTGATACAGGCGATATATTTTCTGGTTTCTACTTCTTTATGGAAGTGTGATATAACCTGAATACATCAATTTCAATTGCATGTTTTCTTTTTCTTTTTTAGATTTTATTTATTTATTTTTTGAGTGATGGGAAGAGAGGGAGAGAAACATCAATGTGTGGTTGCTCCTCGCATGCCCCCTACTGGGGACCTGGCCTGAAACCCAGGCTTGTGCCCTGACTGGGAATTAAACCAATGACCTTTTGGTTCTCAGGCCTATGCTCAATCCACTAAGCCACACCAGCCAGGGCTCAACTGTATGTTTTCATATTGCATGAGAATAATCAATTGATACACTACTGATGCTATTTTGACCTACCTGGAGTAAGAAAAGATGTTGGAGTAAGAACATTGTATTTGATTTTTAGAAAACATAAAGCCTTGGCCACCCTACAAAGGATATTATCCAAATTACTAAGAAAATAGTTATGTTATAAACTACTTTGGGGGATATTATGGTGCTAAATTTGTTCATTAAAGAGGAGTGAATATATTGCCTAATTACTTTGGCTAATTCCACCAAATATCATCTTTTTCACCCAAAGCTGGTTTGAAATCAACACAAATACTCTTACTCACCAAGTTACTAGTTTTGAAATTAGTACACTTAGTATATATTTTTAAACAAAGAAGTAAAAAGGTAAGTATTTAATTCAGATAATATTTTCATACCTACAGCATAGAGCAGTAAATAAACACACATCTTTTTGCTTCCATTGGACTTATAATCTATGACAAAAACAGTAAGGAAAACAATATACAGGAGTTTTAAATGGTGTGAAGAAAAATAAAGCAAGCTGAGCAATTAGGAGGAGACTGCCCTGTATTTTAGATAGAGTTATCATCTTCCTGACAAATTACATTTGAAAAACATCTAGAACAAAGGTCTAGAGTGACTGTAGCAGAGAACTAGACTGGGAGTTATAGGTAATGAGGTCAAGCAAGAAGCAGGCGCCAGCTTGCTACACATGAAAATGATATTTATTACAAGCCTTGTGGACTTACAAAATTGAACTTACATCACTTTTATCATGATTGTTTGACAATAATAATTAAGAACATATCCAGTACACCAGGTCCAAACTTCACTGTAATATGAAGAAGTAAAATAAAAAGTACCAGAAAAAATAGAAAGAATCAACTAAAAATTTCCATATCTTTTATGGATGACATACTTAGTGAGATTTTCTCTACAAAAACATCTACTCATCCATCTATCAGCTTTCCTATCTATTCTGACCCTGCATGAACTAGGAATCTCCCCCAGCAGACCCTTGCTGGTACCCTTGTTCTACGCACAAGATTATGAAATAGGCTTTTACACAGATGGCCAAAGGCCCTGGAGAACTTCTGGCCCATCCATATTTCTGTACCACTGTCAGATGACAGCAACTGGTAGATCTCCCCATAGGAAAACCATTCTAACTCATTTCTTTCCAAGTTTCTTAGACACATACATTTTCTATGGCCCTAGATCTCTCGTATGTAGGTGATACAGAAAGAAGTACTTCGTACTTCATCCAGGGCACAGAAAGATGCCAGCCTCCGTGTTGTGGCTAAATTAGTTTCCCCAGTGCAGGCTGATTTTAATTTTCTCTGTATTGTACCATGGGCAATTGTTCCAATTCTACCAGTTTCATTGGCATGTCCTGCTCTAGGAAGGTGACTGCCTCGTTTCTAATTTCCATCCCTGTTCCTCTGAAGCTGCCTGAAATCGGCCCCAGGTTACCCCACATAAATTTTATCTTTTCTCATTATCAGTTTCGGAGCTCTTGCCTCTTCCCTTACTGCTTCTTATTTCCTCTACACTCTGGGTTCTCAGAATAAGCTACCAGACACAAAAATATATGGTTTAATTCTTGTCTAACAGTTAAGCTAATTCCTCAAGGTCAAGTTGTTAGCTATTATTGGTCAACTCAGTAAACCTTAAGTGTTTCGTTAAAACTGAGGATTTATCCTAATGCTATAATGGTATGAATTAATGAAAGGAGATGTTTGAAATAAAAATATCAGTGGTTATGAAAATTTTCATCTACTGTTCATTTAATCTATTCAAATATAAAGATACAGGCATTTCCGTATTTATTTTTTGAGAAATATAATTTAGAAGATTATAGATAAGATAGTAAAGAACTCATATTTTTTCATGTTGAGAGGAAGGGGTATTTAAGCAACTGGTAGGGCATTAAAATCCACATAAAATAACCAAAATTGTGAATTTATCCTAATTCAAAAAGGCCATGTCAGTTGTGCTTTTATGATGATTTATAACACTTCTTGCTTTAAATGATGTTTACATATTAGTCATTTTTAAAATATTAGCTGACTTGCTGCATATAAAAATGGTGTTTATTATAAGCCTTGTGGACTTACATAGCTGATAGCTGAATTTACATCCCTTTAATTAGAACTGTTTGACAGTAAGAAATAAGAACAAATTATACTAGGTTCCATATCCAATATTATAAATCTTTAAATAATATTCATTTTCTCATATCATGTATTGTTTTACCTTAGTTTCAAAATTTAAAAGTACTAAATGAAGGAACAAAAAAGGTGTATTTTACTGTCCAATTAAGAAATCTAGTTGCTTACCCCTTCAGTCAGTGAATTATAATGTATCAGACATAAATCAGTGAGAAACTACTTAAACTTGTACCTTGTAACCAGAGCTATAAATTTTGGCAGCAGGCCACATAATCCAGGGCTAAATGTGTAGCGTTATTTATTCCAGTAACACATGAACAAAATGTACAACTGTTTTGACTTGGTAGATGAGTTAACAACATCCCAGCAAAAAGCCTTTGTCCATTTTTTACACAAATGTATTTTCTTTGATGTTAAATATATTTTGTAATTTTCATGATGAATCACTGGAAAAAGCTAACTGCGCCCTTCTAATGCTTTGTAATTTTTAATTTCATTGCTTTGGCAATTCAGCATAAAATGAGACATTTGTATCTATTGTTCCTGGATTTCTTTATTAGTTTTGCTTGCCATCCCCAATCCTAGATAATTTGCCATAGAGGCCATAGGATTTCTGGTGTATAAAGTTATGTAAAATAAGATATTTACCTGCAACAAGATTTTGTGACTTCTTTAGATGTCTCATTTATCCTAACATGTACTTCTATTCTAGGTGCAGAATACACACGAATAAAAAGTGAGTTCCTAAAATACAGAAATAGTCTAAGTGAAAGTAAATGATACAGGCACACAGAACTGAGATTATATAACACAAGACTGTACCTTGAAGTAAATGCCTGTACTTTTCTGTTTCGTGTCATCTTGCTTTGCTTTGGTATTGGGCTGTACAAATTCGCCCTATTTATTCACTATATTATTTTCAAACCACTACTTGAACATCTTCAGAGTTGCTTAATCTCTACTGCATTAGTAATAGGCTCTCAAAAATGAGGCCTCAATGATTCAATCATTACTTATATTCCACTCTTCCAGCATTATCACTGTCACTTTTCTTTTTTCAGGTCTTCTTTCTATCCTACAGGTATGCAAGCTTCATACTTTCATTCCACTCTTTCTACAATGTGCCTAAATTATAGTCTACAGTCACTATCTCTACTTAGCAACCTTCAAATCAATCCTAAATCTCTTCTCGTTACTTTTTTTTAATCCATTATCACTCTATTAATTTGGTGTTCATTCAGTTCGGCCCAGATGGCCTTGAAGTGTTTTTTTTTTTTAATTTGAATAAAGTGTTTTGTTTTTTGTAAATGGTTATTAAACACAATCTTCTTTGATTTCCATGACAATTTAACTGACCAAAATTAAGTTTTATCTTTTCACTAAATCTCTTTCTTTTGACTTCTGAACTTTTGAAAATGACTTTACAATCGCCTCAGACCAACTCTTACAACTATGGTATAATAATAGTCTGCTTCTCCTGGTCTTATGCCATCCATGGCAAGTCACCTGGTTTTGTTGGCAGTGGCTCATTCATTTCTGTCCTCTCATTTGTTTCTTACGACCGCCGCTTACTAGTTCACATCAAGACAGTTACATAAGCTTTCTAAGGAGTCTCCCAACCTCCTGCATCTTTCCACTTCAATCCAGGCTTCCTTCTCCACAACAGTGTCTCAGGAATTTTAAATTCCAGTCAAGCAGGGTTGTTGTGACCCTCTGATCCAATCACTGTGATAATCCTTTCAGCACACTTCCCCTTTCACTGAAGTTCCTCTGCCTGGGATAATTCTCCTCTGCCTTTAGAGTGCTAGAGTGCTTACTCATTCAAGTCAGTTCATCACTGAAGTATTCATCTCAAAAAAAATTTTTGGTCCTTATTTTTTATATTCTTTGTTACCTCCTGGTAACATTTTAAATAATGTCTTCTTTAAAGTGCTTATCTCAGCTATCCCATTCTATACTTACTTTTATATATCTGTTTTCAACAGGAGATTGTAAACTCACTAAGGATAGGGATGATAACTCCCTCATGTATTTAGCCTTCACAGACCTGGTAGAATGGTTTAATTATATGCTTGACAAAGGTTGGTTCAGCTCAACCACAGATATTTCATGTATATTTCCTTTATGAAATATGACCTCTTTTCCCGTGCCAATTGAAATATTAACTATGGCAGTAGCAAAGTCCAATTTTGCTTCCATCTTTCTGTGGCCCTTCCAGCGATCATTGATCTCTTTCTGGTTTTAATTTGTTTGATACATTCTATGTGTATTATTCAATATCAAACTCACTGTGTTGTGTTATCTTCTATTTCATGAGTTTTAAATTCATGACCCAAGATGATGAAATGCTTAAAGGCAGAAAACACTTACATCCCTTATACTTCAAAATTGTAGAGTAAAACTTGATTTTTTCAGGTGGATTCTAAGAATAATATTTTACATACCAATATACAGATAAATATAAAATATAAAATATGTTGTTTTACTAATATACCTATTATTTTATTATCAAAAATATATTGAGTAACCTAGATATCAATGTGTACATTTTAAGATCAAAGCCCAGTGATATAAAAGTTAAGGATTTGAAGATATAGGGCATCCACATATGAGGGGGCATCAAAAAATGTCAGGTTATCTTCTGAAGGGCAGGCCCACTGTAGTACAGGCTTCTCCTGTTAGGTGAGTGTTTGAGGAACCCACTTGTATCAGTGTACCAGTTGGATTTGTTATAGGAGGCTACATATGGCTTCAGTAAATTTAGTTTTGAAGACTCTTTCATTTTATTTGCCCACTTCATGATGGGTGATTTACGAGCACACCTGCCCACACTGCTAAGTGTTCAGCAGTTTTTGACAAAAAATGGTATGACCCCTGTGTCCCACCCTCCCTATTCACCTGATCTCTCTCTCTCTGTGACATTTTTCCCCCAGATGAAAAAAGTCCTCAAAGGGAAACATTTGCTGATGTGGAAGATGTAAGACAAAAAAATTGCAGAGGCACTAAAAGGTATTAAAACAGATGAGTTCAAAATGGTTTTGAGCAACCAGAAAAAATTCTTGATAGGTATATTGCATCGGATGGAGAGTACTTTGAAGGTGACTGAAGTTTAAACATATAAGAGTAAATACACAACTTTTTATATATAAATTATGTGGTTTTTGGGTCCCCCCTTGTACTTACGTCCAATAGATCACATTGTATCTGTTATGCCAGAGCCCTACAGCAATCATTCTGCTCTGGGGAGACTTGACAATTCCTTGTAATGGTGAATACATTTAAGGAGTATAAAATGAGGTTTGGTGCTAGAGACGTGTAGGTTCATAATGAGAAGGTTATTCTAAAGAAATCACACTAATGAAGGCATTTATAACTATAAGCACATCATACATTGCAAGCTCAAAGCAATAAATTGGCTAATTGAATTTGACAAAAAAAACCCATAAATACTATTTCCACATTCTTCATTTCCAAGGTCCTCTCACTTTCACTTATCACCTTTAGCCTAGTCTTTGCAAGTTTGTCCACAGTACAGTTCATACCTCCAAAGGATAAAGATAGAAGAGAAAGTACAACTAAGTCAAAAAGCCCTCCACCAGCAGAGTAGTCAGCCCCTTACAGTAACAGCCGAATATCTATTCATCTGGTGACCACAGTCTTCCTTTTCTTTGGAAGACCTTGCTCCAGACTGGGTGATGTTTAAAGATGAAAGAGAATAAGGAAAACAATAATATCTAATCAGTCAATCACATGCTAAGTATTTCAGTTTACAAAAAGTCAAGCTATGCAAAAATGTCTGTGTCAGCATTCATGCTAGAATCATAGAGGCTCATAGAAGAGCCAACTTTCTGAGAACCTGAACTCAAGCCCCAAAGCTACCAATTATTGAAAAATAAAACATTTTTTAAAGGAAAAAAAAAACCTCTTCTCTGTGATTTACTTGTCTGAAGTGTTGAACCCAGTGTCTGGGTAAGCAATGAATTATAAATATCAGGGGAGACTGGCTGTAGATCGCTGCAGACAATTCAGAAAATTTAAAGTGCCAAAATCCTTTTGAACATGGACCAACATAAAGCAAAGGTCTAGGAAAATGCACAGCTGTCCAATAACTAAGACATGATAGAGCACCCCAAATACCAATTTTGTTGCTCCACTAATATCTCACTCATGTAATCTCGAGGTGAACTAGAAAAAGTAGGCTCACTGGTGAATTGAAAATGAATAAAATACCCTTGAAAATAGTATTTCTGTAAGGTTACACAAATGAAAAGTTTCTTGTACTATGGAAACTCCCTCTCTCTTCAGTAAAAGATACATTGTCCTAAGGACATCCTTGTCTTCATACCCCCTTTGTTCTAGGCCACCTGTTCCTAGTTTGATAATGGCTTAGCTTGTTCAACATCAGGGCCTTTCCTAATGTCTAGGTGACCTGCTTTTATTTAATTTTGAATTTAGTTTTCATTTACTTATGATCATACTCCATTTTGGTAATTACTTACAGACACCCAGAGGGACATTGTCAATGGTAACATTAAAAATTAATAAGTGAATGAATTATATGATAATTCTTATTACAAAGATAGCACATAAGACATTAGTGAAAGATGTTGTTAGGACCTAGCATCAGGTTACCAATAAAAGTAGTATAATACACAGCTATACTTATTTATCTTAAATATAAAATTTTACTTTTATCATATTCTTTATCCAGCCTTGACTTCCTCATTCCCTCCCCAAATTCAGTCTTATATTTATTGAATCCTGCATAGTTCCCCTTTTTGACCTGACAATCTGGCCATGCCATTCATTATCCTCAAAAGAAATTGTAGGAACCAATCATTATTCATCCTTTTATATCTCACCCATCACTAATTCTGCATTTTCTTCCTTAAAATGTAGCCAGTCTCTTCTCTTTATCTATTTATTGACACCATCATCATAATTAAGATATATTTATTAAAATAATAAAATTAAGTTTGTGGAAATATTCTCTTCATGTTTGTTGTGTCATTTTCCAAATGCAAACCATTCTTGAACAGTAATTGAGTGCTGTTTATTTAGAATACAGGTGATAATCACCAAAATTCTACCAAGATGGTTGCTTTATACATTCTGATTTTTAAAGATTTTTTTCAAAGTAATTTTCATTGATTCAAACTGAGGAACCAAATATTTGACCAACTTACTTCCTATATAGTTGTTATATTACATAGTCATATCATTTAGTATTTCTTTTCAAATTCAGAAACATTTTCAAATTTGATTTTTTACACTATATACTTCCCTACAGGTCCCCTTTAAAATGTAACATCTCTCACTAAAGTTTCTAAGTATTTACTAGGGACACTTTCTTTCAATTCTATGTCAGATGAAATGGAAATTTCCAGGTATTACTTTCCAGTCCTGTATCCTCAAAGTTAGACACTGATGACTAATTAAATCCACAAGCAGGTGACTGCAGGTGCAGAAAATTGTGCCTGCAATTAATCACACCTGTGAAACAAAGGCTGGGTTATTTGCATTTTGATACTGAGCTTTCTACCTTGAACCAAATGTTTCTAGATTCAACTTTTTCATATTTCAACACTTCAATAGGCAATTATATCCTCTCTATTTCTACTTTACCATTATATTTTTAAGAAATTTAGTTCCTGAAACTTACTTGAATCCAAATACCTAAATAAAATATCAATATTTACATCTGATAAAAATTATGCCTTTTTATAATTGTGATATGCTCCATTTTCCTACCTCCATGTAGATGAATCCTCACAGATTAATAAATTAAATTTTAATCAAAGCAAATTAAAAAGATTACTTCTGTAATTTACAAATTTCACATGTATCATTATACTAAAGATATTGTTCATCTGAAATTATTTATTCTACTTTACATTTCATATTCTTTCTATTATATAATGTCCTATCAGTATCTTTCACTGACTTACAAATCTCTAAAATAAACAACACATTCATTTCTAACTGTCATGGAAACATATACAAAAAGAACAATTGTAAATAGAATTTAATATTATGCTTATTTAATACTTTTTTCTTTTTAAATTATACTAGCTAATTTAATAAAATATGTTTTAATAATCTGTTGATTAAAATCAACATCGCTGTGAAATAAAAATATAAGGAAATTTTGGCCTAAAGAAATGCTGTGTTGCTACTTTCTACTGGTTTACAATTAAGAGTGATATGAACTTAGATGCAGTACTTTTGAGAATAACGTTCAGGACTTCATTTTTGTCCAGAAGTACAAAATGTACTTATGTGTGTATATCTGTATCTAAAACAAACAATAGTAAAACATTCTAAAATATCAGGTTAAAAGGAAAATTAAAGCAATTTTTATATTTATTTTTTGAGGTTACCTTTATTCTGCATTCATTCACATTTAATCTACAGTTATTCTACAGTGTTCCAGGCACTGCGATAGGCACTGGAGATACAAGATGATTAAGACATTGATGCTCCCTTCAAGAAGTTGACATTCTAGCTTGACACTTGTCATAGAAAATTACAAAATAGTCGAATGCATATTATATAAGTGTTTGTGTAGTGTATAAAATTCCAGATGAGGGAGAAAATAATGCTTTTATAAAGTTTTTAGGTAAAAACTGATGCATAATTTTCAATTGTTGAAACATTACTAATTATAGATAAATATTTTAGTAAATCCTTCAATGATACTTTTGTCCTAAGCATATACTTAGTTCCTACTAATATTTGGAGATTATCAGATTTTCCATTACAGAACTCCAGTCATGCATCAGTTTTTTGTGCAGAAGCCTTCAATGACTTTATAATAAAGGCAAACAAAATAAAAACTTATCGTTCTTCTCTCTCAAATATGTGCTGTAATTTGCCTTTCCATCCCTTCTCTAGCATATACCAAATATGCCTTGATA
Organism: Tonatia bakeri; assembly: GCA_004024845.1. Lineage (NCBI taxonomy): Eukaryota > Metazoa > Chordata > Mammalia > Chiroptera > Phyllostomidae > Tonatia > Tonatia bakeri. The sequence goes on from PVIA01003841.1 coordinate 150,401, forward strand.
GTAAAACTCTAAATTAAGAGACATGAATTGATTATGCCCACATTACTAGTCATAAGAGGCTGCCCAGTAGGCTCTTATCACAGTGACTGAACAACATCTCTGGAACAAGCCACTCTACACTTTATATTCAGCAATTTCCTTTTGAAATTATAAACAGCTGCATGAACTCTACACCAGAATTTGTAAATGCTATGCTATTTTCTTGGCTGTGAACACAAGAACAATTGTTATGCTGCAGATCTGAGACCCTCTACCAACCAGGCACGTAGAATTCCATGACAGGGTGTAGTGAGAAATCCAAGGACATAGGGAAGGTGAACTGTTAATTCCTCTCACTGTGCCCAGATCATTTTCAACTAATGCAGGCAATCCAGGAACAGTCTATGAATTTGATTTATGAGAATTTAGCATTTGTAGTAAATAATTTCCAATACAGTATTCACAATAGGCCTCTAATCCTTTGAGTTTTTAGAAAGACCATCATAAGTTAAACACTACCGCTTCTGATTGCTAAGTACATATAGTATTATAGTAAAAGAAAGAAAATAACCTGGGGCCTGAGAATGAATGGCAACACATTACTAAGACACTATTTTTTAACATATCTTATCATTATTGGGGGTGTGAGGGATGAAGGGATTGAGCAAAAAGGAAAAAGGACTCATGGCCATGGAAAACAGTGTGTTTGTGGGGGAAGGGTATATAAGGAGACTAAATAGTAATGGGGAAAAAAAGATAAAAGAAGAAAATTACAGGAAGAATATAATTTCAAAATATTCTACTTAAAAACTAGCCTTCTGCATTATTTTGTGGTTATTTGAATAAATAAACTTAACCCAAATCAATAATTTTCAATGAAATTAATGGCATCTAGTCTGACAGCTAGTGTTCCAATTTTCCAACAAATGCAATCTGAAATGGCAGCAATATTAAACCATGACTATTAATGATGTCAGCTCTGCTTCATGTTACCTGAGTAAAGATTTGATCTGTAAATAAATTCAAATTACTGACTTTCACAGTTTTCCCAGACTTCTCATAATTTATTTTCCTCTATGCATACCTAGTCTCAAAAGTTATAGCGCCTTTCCACTTCTGCATTTATTTGGATGTGATGGATTATATTTAATCACGTCTCATTATAATGTGATTCAAGCTAACGTGCTGTGACACTGCATCACGTGTTCTGCCTCCACACAGGTGTTCCACTTCTCCACCTATCAAAACTAAATTAGAGGAGTCTGGCATATATCTAGTCATGTCTTATATTCCTGATTGAATTTGACTAATACACGAACTGCTATCTGATATTGATCACATGTTGTGAAATTTTTCACTGAAATGAAATTTTCCTCTGGCATTAACATCTAATAAAATTTAATGTGCTTTATAAATGAAACAGTTTTGTTTGACTGTCTTTTCATATATTTTTTTGTTTTCTTACATGTATTTAGTTAAGAGTTCTAAAGGTTTCCTTGTCTGTTTGTTAATAAAGTAACACTAGCCTACTCTATCATAGAAAGCCAGTCATTACATTTTAAAACTCTGTGACTAGTCTCAAATTTTCAGCAGGTCCCAAACCAGACAAAGCAACAGAACAGACCATATAAATGTAGTGAAGAAAGAGAGACCAGAGGGTAGCATGCTCTAATTCTTTTTATTCCTTTCTCTCCTTTCAGTGTCTTAAGAAACTGCAGTTGTAATACATTAACATAGTCCCTTGACCCACTTTCAAAGCTGAGCAGGAGGTAACAATTTTGTCTTTTTCTCTGTCTACACCAGCTGTGTTTGATGCCTGAGAGTGACCAGGCATTAAACTGTGGTGAGTCAGGATTAAACTAAGCATATTCATTAATAAAAGAAATGAAGCCATATCTATTAGGCCTCCTGAAGGCATTAGACAATCTCTGAAGCATTCAACTGTTAAAACCTCAGTTGAGGAAAACTATAAAATTTCTGTAGGGCACTGTTTTTGCAAGACTTTTATTCCCTTTTCACGAGTCAGAATATAATGCAATCAATATTCTATATAAAATATGCTCCTTGTTTGGTGTTAGTTATATGCAGTTTTTTTAAATGCTGAAATACTATATTAGTTTTTGAGGCCTGCTAGAAACTAACATAGTGACTAATTTATTCCTATTATTTGTAGTCTCTAGATCATCATTTATTAACTTACAAATACAACATGAATTATTCCTTTGCTCAATAATTCTTTTTTTTAAAGATTTTTATTTATTTATTTTTAGAGAGAGGAAGGGAGGTAGAAAGAGAGGAAGAGAAACATTAAGGTGTGGTTGTCTCTCGCACTCCCCCTACTGGTGACTTGGCTTACAACCCAGGCACGTGCCCTGACTGGGAAACAAACCAAAGGCCCTTTGGTTTGCAGGCCAGGTCTCAATACACTGACCCACACCAGCCAGGGCTCTTTTGCTCAGTAATTCTTATTTCTCCTGTATCTGTTTTGGTTCAAATAAATTAAAAAGACTTTACATGCAGAGATATTTTTGATTGTCAATTTTATCACCTAAAACAACTTCTAAAAAATTTTAAAAATGTTTATATAAAATGCAAAAATATCACTAAATTTTTGCAAGATGTTAATAAGTGTCAGAAAAAAATAAATGTTTGGTTTAAAAAGTTTGAAAAATCCTAAATTAAATGAATTTCTTTATTGCAGTTTTTTTATTTCCTAGTTAAGGGGAATGTGTATTAATTTTATCAATGTCTTCTAATTTATTTACTCCATCTTCAAGTCAGACATTTTCCTCAAAGCCTCAAACAAGAAAGTATGGATAGGATGAGTAACTGGCAGAGTTTAACAATATGCCTAAATAATGAACTTACATTTCTTCACGTGAGAAAAATAGAGATATTAAATTTGAAGAATTCATTTTATGGATAATTTAATAATCTTATTGTTTTCTAATGTACTTCTAAGAGAAAAGTTTTATTCAAAATATGAAAATAAAGACTACTTTAATCATTGATATCCTGGAATCGTTTATAGCCATCCATATGCAAACAAATATATACCTGAAAGTACCCAATGAGATGTTACTTGTATAGAATATAAATGGGTAGTAAACTTATCTTATGTTGGATAAAGGATCATCATCACAGTTCATCAATGCCTCTAGCTTATTTGCTTTAGAATTATGCATTGCTTTTTGTTGTTTCTTATTTGGTCTTTTGGGTATGTGGTGCGCAATTTGTGTGAATGCATGTTCATATGTGTGTTTGGTGTATTCACTTTTCTTCTGCCATTAGAGCAAACTGGGAAAGAACAAGAAACATGAAGAGCAAAGAAAGTGGAATTTGTCCTTCTATGTTATAAAAGGCCATTATTCTTAATTGTATAAAGAGTAAAGCAATAGAAAACTATGGCAAACCAAAGGACTAAAATTTTGATTTCTGAAAAATATAAAAGGGTCTATAATAGTCACATATAGTTCCACATATTATTTCTATAAAGTAGTTATTTTGAGTCCACTCAGTATGAAATAATAAGAATATGTTATATTTTAATAAATATAATGATAAACCAAAAATCAATTTCATCTAGGTATTTATATAACATTAAGTATTGCTCTAAACTCTCCATCAACTCATAATTATTGATTAACCACAGTATTTCATAGGTAGAAGAATACAGAGATGAGATTTTCTATGACAAAATACCACCCAAGAAATGAATAGTTCAAAATTTCCTAATAGATGTGCATTTAATCTCTGCTTGAACAAACACAGTACTTTAAGTTTAGTAGGAAGATGGCACTGCCAACCATTTCATATTTAACATTAATTTAAAAATATAGCTCCACATAATTTGCATGCATAACATTTTAGATGTTTAAAATTACAGATTAAACAGAATTACTTTTTCTGGACAGATTCACACACATGTTAAAAATCTTATGTCCTTTCTCGGGTTCTCTTATCCAGAACAAATACCGTGTTCCTGCTACTTGTCTTCCTATTTGTACTCCATCTTCTTATCAGTTCGGCCACCATCTTGGGTATTTCCTGTATAGTTAGTCAATATTCTATTTTTCAGTTACATATTGGGGAAGACAGTACTTATTTGTATTTGAGTGACAAAGCAGGGAATATTCCATGTGAATTATTTTTACATGCTTGGGCAACATTCAGCTACTGGGATAATAATACTATAGTTCAGAAACTGCCTCAAAACTGCTAACCAAATTGGATTAGGAAAAAAAATGCATCTGAAGTGCAGGTCGTTAAAATCCAAACTTAGAAAATGATGGTGATCATCATGCCCATTATCAGAATTATATTAATTTTCACATGATTTTCCAGTCCTGGTAAGTGGTTTTTACTGTGCTATCTATGTTCTCTCTTATGACCTCATTAATATGTTTTTCACAAAAACTAATACTAAACAATATATATATATATATATATATATTTTATATTTGAGGTCTCCTTGTATAAATGAAACAATTGTTCAAATCATTGAATATCTGAAATTATTTCTTCTCTAGTATAAGTGAAATAAATATAGGAACATAAGCATTTACAGATCCTAAGAGACAGAAGCTGGACTGCTAGCAAGTGCCCTTGAGAGGTGAGGATAACATCCATTACCTTGGAATCAGGTAATAAACTGGCAAATGTGTCCCCAGCATCCAGCAACTAGAACAAAGGTAAAAGAATCTCTTTCCGCCTCAGAGTGGAGTGTCTTATGACATAGCTCCACAAAGGCACAACACAATGTCCCAGAAAGACTTGTACAATGCACAATCATGTTAGGTTATGTTAGTAGAGTCCTATTTTATACAATAGTGAGAGAATATCACAAATTATCACTGAAATAAAAAGGAATACAAATTATGAGTACCATCTTTCATAGTGATTCAGTGTG